>JARYGA010059701.1:0-29753 GCA_030545235.1 Helianthus tuberosus | reverse complement strand
ATCCCTGTGACAATACTCGTCCTTGATCATGTCCTTGAAATCTTCCCACGCAGTAGCATTTGCAGTTTCCAGACCAAGCATCTGAATCTGTGCCTTCCACCATGAAAGCACGTTTCCTTCAAGCGTACCAGTCGCAAACTTTACCCAGTTAGCAGGGGGACACTCGCAGACAGCAAAGACAGCTTCGGCTTTTTCAATCCAGTGCAGAAGGCCTATGGCACCCTCAGTGCCGTTGAAAGGGAGAGGCTTGCAATCCATGAAGGTTTTGAAAGTACAAACACGTGGTTGCGCGGGCGCTTGCTGACCAGTTGTGAGAAGCGAAGCGAATAGGCTTAGAGGTGAAAAGACGATGCGGGGGTAGGATCTAAACATCCTAAAGTAACGAGTTTACCTCCAGGGTGAGCTGCGAAAGCTGCAGCCACCGTGTTGAGCAAGTTAGTGAACTGAGCCTGAGTCATGTTAACGTTTCCTCTTCCGCGTCCACTCATTGTCTTCATAGCCAGAAAACACAGTATGAGTGTGATGTCGTAACATAGCGAGAATGAGATAGAAGAGGGATGTGTATCTATCTGATTAGGCACACTAGTATGTATAGTAGAACAATAACATAAAGTAAACAAGCAAACAAGTCCGAGCTATGAGGTCTAATAAGCTGAGTCTTGCCCTTGGAGTGTAGTGTCGTCATGAGTCACGGGTTATAGTCTGGTTTTTCTCAAAAAGACTTTCTTTTTTTAAAACCAAGTTCACTATAACCAATGGCTCTGATACCAATCTGTCACACCCCCAAAATCCACATGCGGTGTACCACCGCTTGGAGGCGTGACTGACCAGGATCCAGCCACCAATTATACTGAGCATTGATTAATAGTAAAAATATTCACCGACCACAATAGTTAGTAAAGCATTATAGTTTTAAAGTTCTAAAAGTTTAAGTTCGAATAATAGTTTAAGTAAGTAGCGGAAGCATAAACCAAACAGTTTCAAAACAAAGTTCATAGTTCAAGATTATTTAGAACCCAACACACGGGTTTAGACGACCACCACACTTCCCCAAGCCGCAAGCTCCTGAGTTACTGGGTACCTGCAAGCATGCAGTAGGGTGTCAACAAAAATGTTGGCGAGTTCACGAGGTGTCCAGTTTTAACTTTTCGAAAACGTAGGTTGTTTAGATAAAACATTTATAATCACGTCATGGGGAGCTACCCCATATGAAAGCTACTAAACTGGCGTTACCGAAACTATTGACGAGAAGATTTTTGTGCCCCGAGTCAATGTCTATCGTCATTGACCAAGATGCAAGGTATACTAGTTCACGCCCGATCTCCCCCGGTCACGGTGTGAGGTTGTCAAACCTAATAGCGCTATCAACTAATAACCCGTTCGCCCCCGGCGATTAATCGGTACTATGAGCAGGGACTTTACATGATAGAGATTCGTTTAGTTTTGCTAGTTGTGATTTATAAATAATATCCAAACGTATCTCCCCCGGAGATAGTATTTTAAAAGTACCCATTTGCATTTTCCCCCGGAAATATTAATTGAAAGTAATCTTTAAAGATGGCGGTTTGTTCGTGTCCCTCCCTGGGACGCATGCTTTTAGTGTGTGAACTCACCTTGGGTTGCTCGGCAGTTTAGTTTACTTGGTTAAGTATGCTGGTCACCACGTCCTAATATGGTTACCAGTATAGGTCAGGCTTGGATACAAGTAATTACGTATATGGTACACGTATCTAACACATAGCATACAAAACATACAAGGTTATTGGGCCTGCCCTAATATTTGAATGGTTATTCAGTAACACTTAGTCCAGATAAACAGTAACAGGAAATCATGCAGCCCAAACATTAAATGCGGCCCAATAACTTAGTCAAACATCCTGATCGAGACTGAGCGATCTCGACTCGAGACTATGCGGTCTCGAGTCGCAACCTAGTGGTCTCGGGTTGTGGATGGATGGTCTCGAGTTGTCAAGCATGAGTCGCAACCTCTGAGGTCTCGAGTTAGATCTCGAGTCGAGACCATGAGATCTCTAGTCGAGACCTTGCTGGTTTCGAGTCCTTGAAGCTTGTCTCGAGTTATCAAGGAATGGTCTCGAGTCGCAATCACCGCGGTCTCGAGTGGTCACGTATATGGTCTCGAGTCGCAACCGGAGGTCTCGACTCGCACCCCTGCTGTTTCTAGAACATCTGCCCAGAATTGTACTAACCAATAGAATTACCATTTCATGATCTTGTGTACTATCCAACCAAAATGCACTAACATGTTTTCTTGTCTAAAACCTTAATCAATTGGATCAAACATAGCAAATTTCAAATATTCATATCACATTCAACAAGTTCTTCATCTAGGGTTTTCATCACTTTGCAAACATGATTATTTAACTCTTGAACCTAGCATGCGTTTAACTCAAAACAGGAATATGTATTCATACAATCTATATATCATGACTACCTTGCATATTATTATCAAAACAACATTTGTCCTATAACTTCTAACATAAATCGGATGATCATAAGCATCTCATACATTCATTATTCAAATATCTTAGCAACTCATTATCATACAAGAGTTCTCATATTTAATCATTCAAAGCAAGTAGCACCATTGTTCACATAAGCACCTAGTGAGCATCTAATAACACTAACCGGTTGATATAAACTCATGACTTATCATTCATTTTAACCAATAACTACAAGATACTAACCGGCTAGATGAAAGGGTATGAAGGATTGATGAACTAAATTCCGAGTGATGGTCTCGAGCTAATCCGAGAGTCATTTGGTTGCCGCCGATTTGATCCGAGAGAGAAGGAGAGGAGAGGTTGTGTTTAAGGTTTTAAGGGTTTTCTAGAGAGAGGGAGAGTAAGGATGAAATGAGAGAGAGTGTAAAGGAGAGTGTGTGAGGGTTTTGGGTTTATATAGAAGGTGATGCACCCTTAGTGGGTTTCCGAGTGGGCTAAGGGAGTGCACGGCCCAACTGATTTGGTTCACTCGAGACCGGGTGGTCTCGAGTTGGGTCTATGGTGGTCTCGGTTCACTTATGTTCATATATAACACACGTACATACAACACATAGCACAATTAAGATATTCCACACCTTTCATTTAATAATTAAGTACACGCAATATTGAAACAAGGAGGTTGTTCGTGAAAAATCCAGAGTGTCACATTATCCCCAAGTTTTAAGAAATTTCGTCCCGAAAGTTAAGGCAGCCACTGTCAAGCTAGTTATGAGTGAGAGCGTTTCAACGGGGTGTCACATCATCCCCCCGTTAGTTTGGAATTTCGTCCCGAAATTCGGTTGTAGCTTCAGTGCTGGGAGTTTCATTAGGGAACAACTGGGGATACTTGCGCTTCATCTGGTCCTCCCGCTCCCAGGTAAACTCTGGGCCACGTCGCGAGTTCCAACGAACTCGCACGAGAGGTATCTGGCTACATTTGAGGGTTTTGATTTCTCGATCCGTGATCTCAATCGGTTCCTCAGTAAAGTGTAGCTGTTCGTCGATAGTAAGTTCCTTGAAAGGAATGATGAGTGTTTCATCTGACAGACACTTCTTCAGATTAGACACGTGAAAGACGTTGTGCACCGCACTCAGTTCTTCAGGCAGATTCAATCTGTAAGCGACCTTACCGATCTTTTCGGTAATTTCGAATGGTCCGACATATCGCGGATTAAGCTTGCCCCGTTTGCCAAAACGAACCACACCCTTCCAGGGTGAGACTTTAAGTAGAGCCCGATCACCAACCTGGAACTCTAGCGGTTGTTCGGGAAAAATCCAGAGTGTCACACCAAGTTCACTATAACCAATGACTTTGATACCAATTTGTCACACCCCCAAAATCCACAAGCGGAGTATCACCACAGGAGGCGTGACTGACCAGGATCTAGCCACCAATCACATTGAACTCATAGGTATATTTAAATAAAACTTTCATTCATTAACAGTAAGTGTTACAATGTTACAAATAATTCACAGTATACAGCGGTAGCAAAATTTATTCCTTAAGTGTTTATAAACCATATGTAAAAACCATTAGTCTTGTGTTGATTTCCATGTATCTCGGCCCATGATCACTCCAGCCTCCCAGACAGCAAGTTCCAACTATATGCACCTAAAGACCTGCAAGGCATGTAGCAACGAATCAACAACAAAGTTGAGCGAGTTCACAGTTGGTTGTCCATTTTGAAGTTGTTCCAAAAATCACAAGTTTATCCGAAAACCAGTTGTTTATCAGTTCCCTGTTTCTCAAACCATAACCAGTGGGGGGCTACCCCATGTTGTAAACCACTAGACAATGTGTATCATCATTGACCACTGACTGAAGTAAGTTGGTGCCCTAATGTCAATGTCTATCATCATTGACGTGCCCAGATCCATTAGTTCACGCCCGTCCTCTACGGCACGGTGTGAGGCTTGTCAAACCTAAATAGCGTTATCTAACTAATGACCCGCTCGCCATTGGCCTGACAATTAAGTCGATATAAATATGAGGGACTTCATGATAGGGTTTTTGGTCTAGTATCAGCGTTGTCACCCTTCAATAAAGAGGATGTAGTACGTGTCCCCAAATCAGGAGATCGTGCAGGTTCCGTGTTGTCACCCTTCAATAAAGAGGATGTAGTACGTGTTCCAAATCAGGAGATCACGCAGTTTCCGATTTAATCCTTTACCCATTCCCAACCACCGGGAATCCCATGCCTTATAGATAGTGTGAACTCACCTTTGGTTTGCTCGGTATGTTATGTTAATTTACCCGTTCCAAGTTGGTCAACCAAGCCCTACCGTGGTTACCAAAAATAATTAGCTTGTATACACGTAATCACATAGTCTTTAAGCACGTTACACATGTAGCGTACCCGTAATACACATACCAATATGCAAGTTGCAACAATCATGTAATACATAGTAAACGTCTGAGCCACACACTATTCCTAACATCGGTCAATTTGTCACATAACAATTTCACAACCCATTCCATTTATCTTACCCATATGCGGCCCAATTATCTTGTACAACCCAAGTAAATGTGCCACACCAAACCTTTGTATAACATATAGCATATAATAGACTTAGTTCATGCATATAATAGACTTACATGTGTGTGGTTGTATAAAAGAAATGTTGGTGCATGAAATGTCTGTTGACTAAGTCTACATTAAGTCTTAGGTCAAGATAAGTCAAGATAGGAGCCTGGAAGTCTAAATAGGGTTTTAGATTGTTAATTTCGTTCATGAGAACATGTGTGTCATCATAAGCGAAATAGGATGTATAGGTTTCGCTCATGTGTACATCATTAGTATAGGTTTCGCTTATATGACATAGAGGTTCGCTCATTAGGTCAATTAGTGAGGGGTTTCGCTTTTAGGGTCATGGGGTTTCGCTTTTATGGTCACATCTATAAATACCCCATGTGTGGATCTCATTTGTAACTTAGAGCGAACCTATCTCATGCTTATGGTGGCAAAACTCTGTCAATTTGTAATCAGAAAGCATCAATAAAGAAGAAATTGAAAGAGAAAAGCTGTTGTAACTTCGTGTATACTGATTCCGCCTTTATACGTGAAGATGAACTGCCTTGACTGACTTTTCAGGGTCGGAACACGGTCTAACAAGTGGTATCAGAGCTCAGGACGATGAGTTCATACTACTACAGCTTGATTCTACTCGATTCTCTCATTTCTACTCACTTTCTTTCATATTTTTTTTATTTGAGATAGTTCCTACGGTTGAAATGATCTGATTTTTGAGTATATCGTGTAAAACATACAATTAACAAATCCTAGAAAGTTTCAGGTTAAAACACGGCTTAAAAATGGTAAAAATCAGTTAAAAATAGGGTTTCGCTTTTACGGACATCGAAGGTTGTGGCTTGATTTCGCTGATAAGGACATTGAAGCTATTTCGCTTATTCGGACATTGATGATATTTTGCTCATAAGAACACATAAACTGATTTCGCTTATTTGTCATACTGTTGATTTCGCTCATTGTGACATTCATCTGGTTTCGCTTATAGTGACATATTACTATTTCGCTTATTAGTCACATAGACTGATTTCGCTCAAAGGGACATATTGTTGATTTCGTTCAAGAGTACCTTGTGTACTATTTCGCTCATAGTGTCATATTGTGAACTTTTTTGAGTCAAGATTATTTCACGACAACCAAGTGTTAGTGTATTTCAGATTACTTGATATTGTTTAAACTGATTTAGTTTGTTTGTTTGTTTGTTTTCAGGTGTTTGAAGATGTCAAGCAACGGTGAAGAATTCTACAACACATTCTACAACGCGTTCACTTCCGAATCAACAGATAGAAGATCTGAGATGAGAGAATATTCGAAAGAGATTTCGGAGAATTTGAAGTTTGAGAACATGTATGGAAGCCAACAGAAACCACCAAAGCTAATGAAAGTTGAAGATTATAACTGGTGGAAAAACATATTTGAGGGTTGGGTAAAAGCTTTTGCTCCTGAAAGCTGGATAAAACTGAAAGATGGATACACTGAACCAGTAAAAGAGGGAGGAGAGTTAATAGATGCGAAGGATTTCTCAGATATAGATATAAAAAATGTTGTGGCTGAATATAAAATGATTACATTCATCAAACAGTCAGTGAGAGAGGATATTATCTCGTTACTTGAACAAGAGAAACCTTTAAAGAGTTTGTGGGAAGCGTTAGGGAAAAAGTGTGTAGGAAGTAATGAAATTGTTAAAAATAAAAAGAAATTGTTGCGTAAAGAGTTTGATCTTTTCAGTTGTATGAAAAATGAATCTGTTTGTAAAATGATCGAGAGATTTGGACATCTGAAAATGGAGCTGACCAGACATGAAATCACATATTCTGAAGAGGAGCTGGTGGATAAATTGTTTGATTCATTGCCAAATGATCAAGAGTGGCAATACTTTGCTCTAATGTTGAAAAATACAATCAAGCCTGAAGATTTAAAAGTGGATTTGCTGATTGAAAGACTTGAAAGTCATGAGTTGGAGATAAAAAGATCTAAAGTCAACAATCCAGCTTATCAGCAAAATGTGGAGCTTTATTACCGAGGTAATGTACCGCAGGCTGGGTCTCCAAGAACAGCGTTTTCTGCAGAAAGTTCAAGTTCAGTGAACAATGAAAATCTTCACAGTGGTTTTCACAGTGGAACTTCTTCAAATACTTCAATTCAATCTGCTTCCAAGAATTTGTTTCAGTGTAATATCGCAGTGGATCTGAAGAATGGGCAGAATTTCAGCGAAGAATCAGCAAAACAACAGATGGTTTTCTTGGCATATGTACTTGAATCGTATGAAAGCCTTGTTGCGGGGAAGATTGGCAATACCAACTTGACAAAAGAAGATTATGACCAATTAGACCCCGAGGAGATAGAACTGATGGATATAAGATGGTGCATGGCCAGTGCTGTTCGTCGGGCACAACGGTTCATGGAGATCACGGGGAGAAAGTCAATTGGTGGACCATCTACCAAACTGGGATTTGATAAATCTAAGGTGACATGCTTCAAATGCAAACAAAGAGGTCACTTTAAGCGCGAGTGCAGAAATGCGTATGCTGATGATGAGGCTGCAAACCCGTTCAACGAAGATTATTACAAGAAAGCGATTTACCATCAGAACAAGTCTGAGCCACCAAGATTGAAACAGCCTGAAGAAAAATCAAGGGCTCTTGCAGTTATATATGACGATGAAGGTTACGACTGGAGTCAAGTTTGCTGTCACACCCCCAAAATCCACCTGCGGAATACCACCGCTTGGAGGCGTGACTGACCAGGATCCAGCCACCAATCATATTGAACAAGCATATAAGTAGTTATAAAATCCAACCAATATAATTGGTGTTCAAACAAAACATAGTTTAAGTTGCAAGCGGAAGCATAAGTCTTAAAACCAAAACATAAGTTTAATTGTTTCAAGGTTTAACATGGCACACAGTCGTCCATGTCCCACAACGACTCTCTTCCATGCAAGCTCCAGCTAAGTACCTATTGACCTGCAAAGCATGTGGTAACGAGTCAACAACAAGTTGAGTGAGTTCACGGTTGGGTGTTCGTTTTAAGTTGTTTCAAAAACAGTTTCCTTTATCTGGCGTCCTGCCGTGGGGGTTACCCCATAGTTAAAAACGTGACTTGTTTATTCCCGGTTACTCTGGCAATCCAGCCGTGGGGGCTACCCCGTGTTAGTTATCTGGCATCTCGGCCGTGGGGGCTACCCCATGTATATACTAGACTCGTTACCATATCGACTGCTGACTGTAGTCATGTTTATGTGCCCTGAAACTGTCAATGTCTATCATCATTGACGTGCCCCAGATCCATTAGTTCACGCCCGTCCTCTGCGGCACGGTGTGAGGTTTGTCAGACCTAAATAGCGCTATCTAACTAATGACCCGCTCGCCATTGGCCCGGCGATTAAGTCGATATAAAAAGGAGGGACTTCGTGATAGAGTTTTGGTCTAGTACGAGTTATCTGTCCGTGAGGACGAGGAATTACATTCCTGAACCATTGTTGTCCTACCCAAGGAGGACGAGGAACCCATGTTCCTTAACCCCAATTCCCGACCCCTGGGAATCCCATGCTTTGTAGAGGGTGTGAACTCACCTTAGTTTGCTCGGCAGATACACAGAAAGTCAATCAAGTCGCAAGTGGTCAACTACGTCCTAACATAGATACTATTCAAGTCAGGTTCAAACCAAGTAGTGCACGTATTTTCTACACGTATTCATACAAAAGTAACGATCAAGGCGTACACGTTTATCATGGCAGTTCAACAACAGTGCACAACATACTCAATTAACAGTAGTACATACGGCCCATATGTTCGGCCCAATTACTTGGCCCGTAACAGTGTGAAAGCCCAAACGATGTGTACTTGCATACGGTCTCGAGTCGAGACTATGCGGTCTCTAGTCGAGACTGTGCGGTCTCGAGTTGTATCCTACAAGATCTCGAGTCGCAACTGAGGTGGTCTCGGGTCATGCATGTATTGGTCTCGAGTCGCAACCGGACTCGCAAGCATGGTTTCGAGTCATGATGTTTGTGTGTCGATGAAGTATGGTTTCGAGTCGAGACTAGGGGTTCTCGACTCGCAACCTGAGTCGCAACTGCGGTTTCGAGTTATCATGTTCATGGTCTCGAGTCGAAACTATAGGTTTTCGACTCGCAACCTGTGTCGCAACCGGGGATCTCGACTTGTCATGTGGTGGTCTCGAGTCGAGACCGAAGGTCTCGACAGACACACCTGCTGATCGCTGGTACATGTACTAAACCAATAGAATTTCATGTTCATGAGATAATGTACTAACCAATGATATTTCACAAACATGTTTCCTTGTCTACTACTAATCAAAAACGGATCAAACAACAAGTTTTTGAATATTCAAGCCACATTCATATCATATTCATCATGTTCTTCAAATATTCAAGTAGTTCATCATATCATAACCAACATGCTTCATCAAGAAAATCTATTATGGCATGAACTCAAGTTAGTAACATCATCGGCTCATACTTCTATCATGTTCGATCAAAACAATAGCACACTTATATGGGATTTATCATCAACATGTGTTAATCCGATCTCATTGAACACAAACCTCCTAAACATAACCAAACCATTCGGATTTGAGCCTATATGGAACCGATTACACTCATCCATAGTCAAGCATACATTATTCATCCTAACAAATCAATACATTATCATATAATCTTCATCGACCGGTTATAAACACATAGCATGAAGCACTTATGAATCGATTGCTCAAGAAGGGTGTATTCATCATGCATAAAGCTTAACAAGTAAACATATTATCACATAATCTTCATCATACATCATCATCAAACCGAAACATAACATCTAACATGAATCACTAACCGGTTAGAGAGGTAGTAGTGAAGAATGAAGCTTCCGAAAGGGGTGTGTGCGAGTTGATCCGAGGGTCCTTGTGGTCTCCGGTTTGATCCGAGAAGAAGGAGAAGAAATGTGATGCTTGGTGTCTAGGGTTTTAGTGAGAGAATGTGAGAGTGTGTGTGTAGAGGAGTATGTGTGTTGTTTGCCCAAAAATGACAAGTGTGGCTATCACTAAGGATTATATACTTGTTCCACTATGGTGCACCCTAATGGGTTTCGGATGAGGTGCACGGCCCAACCGGCCCATATGTTGCACTGTTCACTCGAGACCACATGGTCTCGAGTCGGGTTCTTGTGTCTCGGTTCACATAATCACACTCATACATACAAGCATAACGCCTAATCACATAATTTCACTTAGGTCATTCATTGAATCAACAAGTTAACTAATCACATAACGTTCAAGCAGTTACACCAAGATACAACGAAAGGTTCTAGATTTCGAGTTGTCACATTTGCCCTGAAGAAGATGCAGTTGGATATGCATTTGTGGCTGATGCTGATCCTGATAGATGGTGGAAAGCAGACTATGCAAGATGGGAAATTGGAAAATTAAACGAACCATTCAAAGAAGCCCAGAGAGCAAAACGATGGAATGAAGAGTTGGAATGTTACATGGATCCACGGGGTAATCCAGTTGTTGACCCATCAAAAGTGGATTTCGAAGCTGTAACAAATTTGGTTCCAAGACAGGCTACTTTCAACACACGAAGGTTATCTGATAAAGCATATATGCCTGATTTGGAGAAGAAGATAAGAGAGGTTTGTGAAGCAAGTCTACCGAAGGTGGTAGAAATGAAGAAGAGAAAAGAAGAAGAATTGAAGAAAATGATTGAAGAAGTAAAGACTGTCGTGAAGATTGCTGCTGAACAAGAACAGAAAGCTGAAGAAGAACAGAAGAATGAAGAAGCACAGAAAGAAGAAAAGGAGGAAGATCAGAAAGTTGAGTCAGAAGAACCGGTGCTGAATGAGACTGAGGTTAGAAAATCTTCTGATCTATCGAATGTTGAATTGGTTGATGAAAAAGAAAACAAATGCAGGAATTGCATAGAAATGTGCAAAGCCTGTACTGAAAAAGATGACATCATAAAAACAAAAGATAATGACATAGTTAAACTTGAAAATGGTTTCACAACAAAATGTAAAGATTTGATTGAAAAAGAAGAAATTTTGAAACTAAAAGTTGAAAAATTGACACGGAAATGTCAAGGTCTTGAAAAGGATAATGATGTTTATAGACAACTGTGTTCAGCAAAATGTGTCGATTGTGTTGAAAAAGAATCTAAATTTCAAGATTTACAAAAACAGTATGATTCTTTAAAGTGGTCGAGTCAGAGAGTACAAGAAGCTTATGATACTTTGAAAAGCCAAGTCAAAAGTTTTGATCAAAGATTGTCAGAAACTTTAGTCACTAAAGAAATGTATGAAAGAAAGTTTAAAGAAAAGAAAATTGAATTGAACAGGTGTGTTGATGAAATTGCTAATCTTAAACAAGTCTTGGCTGAAAAAGAAAAGATTGTTACAAAACTTCAAAGTTATCATAATTCTTCGTACATTCTTGAACGCATATTCAACATCACACCAGATGACAAAGATACTGACAATTGCAAAAAGGGTATTGGTTCAGAGTTTCATCAGGTAGCACCACCATTGAGAAACAATTACACTTTTTATGATGAGGAAAAGGTGGCAAAGGGTTTGAACATAGCTGACCAGTTACCTGAAAGTATCGATGTGACTTACTCCAAATCTGATGATGCTAATAATTCAGAGGTGGTAAGTAAGGTTGTTGAAAGCGTTTTGAAAGACGAGTCTACAAAAGGTAAGTCTGAATCACAGGATGAAGATGAAGGAAATCTTTATGATGGTTATCTGAAAAACACAAAATCCGAGAAAAATTTGAATGATGATTTAAAAGGATTGGTTTATACCATGATTGGATCGGACAAATTATTCTTAGATGTTGTATTCCCGATTCAGAATGTGATTTCAGAAAAGGTTGATAAAGTTTTCAAAATGGTTGAGATTGAGAAGTCGGAAATTTCAAAGTTTGCTGGTAAAGGTCATAAATCTTTTTATAACAAACCTGGTTTTAAGAAGAAAAATATGAAGGCTGGTTTGGGTTATAAAAAGAAACAAAATTGGAAGAAAAATGTTCAGGTTAAAACAAGTTTTGTTCAAGGAAAAAGTTTAGCAGAAGAAGAAAAACTCAAAATTGGACAACAGTCTAATGAGGAGTTTGATGCTGTGAAAAAGAAACAACAACAGGCCAAAGATGTTTCAAAGAAAGTGTGTTTTAAATGTGATCAAATTGGACATGTTGCACGAAAGTGTCCAAATCCAAAGCCTGTTGATGTTGAAAAATAGAAATCTGAGAATGTGAAACCAAGGTCAACCAGATTTGATTCGAAACAAACTTGGAGGTATAATACAAACAAGTTTGCTTCAAATCAAAATTGGAAATCAAATCCGAACAGGTTCGATTCAAGACAGACCTGGAATTCTCACACACCCAGATTCAGAACAACACAGAGTTGGAGAACATCTGTTGATATGACAAAACCTCAAGAATTTTGGAAACCTAAAAATGTTATTCAAAATCAAAAAGTTCAAAAAGAGACAAACTTTTACAAAAGAGGTACTCCGGAAGGTCAAATGTGGAGTGCTAAGAAACAAGTGACGTCGGAAAAAGATGAGAAAGTTGAAGTCAAAGTTGAAAAAGTTTTAAGTGACAAAGATTTTCCGAAATTAAATGAACATTATTGTGTTGAAATGCCTAAGGTTCAACAGACCTGGGCTAAATTGTTCAAATGATTGATAAAGTTTGAATGTGCAGGTGCTCAACGAAGCTGAAGATTGTGAGAATGGTAGTTGGAGCAGCCTGGCACAGGAAGAGGTTGCAGAACCCTGGTTTGGTTAAACAGGGAGTTTATCAATTTTTGTACATAAATAAACAATATTTTCAAAATCCAAAAAATTGAAAAATTTAAAACCAAAAATATGTTTTTAGTTTGTTAAAAATTAAAAAAAATATGTTGTTTTTAATATTGTTTTGAATGTATGTTGATTGAATACGCCGAAACCCTCACGGCTGAACAAACATGATTACTTTCATCAGATTGAAAAACGGTTTTCAAACTGTAAAATATCAATGTGTTGTAAATCATGGGGGTGTGTATATTTTTCTGCAAAACAGAGCATGAGATGCAGAAAATGGATGGCGAGACATAGCTATCAGTGATGGTTGTCAAATTTTCTTTATATGTTTTTGCATTTTAGGGGGAGATATATTGTTGTCAGAAAATACAAAAACATTAGAAAATTTGAAAAAGCCAAAAACATAAAAATTTGAGTTTTGCGTAAAAAGAGGAAATGATAGTACATCAGTAGACAGTTACAGTATGCTAAAGAATTGTAATGATTATATAGCGTTAAACAGTCTCACTGATGATATGTCGATAGGTTTTTATACACTTAGTAAACTTTTTCGGGATATAAACCTAAATTCAAACACTTGCTTATATCGTGGGGAACACTACTTGGATATATAGGTAACCCCTGAAATCTCGTTTGAAAGGTTCCTTTTTCTGATATACTAGGTCGTTATACTCAGTGATATCTGGGGTATTATTCCGGGACTTCTGCTGAATGGAAGTTCTGACCTAGTCCCCGAATAATACTTTCCGCAATGCTTGAAACACAGCATCACCCTCAGCATATATGATAAGACAATAAAATTGCTTAGCAATGCTGTTGTAAAAAAGATCCTCTAAAGGGGACACACCCACAAGTTGAGTCATGATCTCTCTGCTGAACGGTAGTTCTGACCTGAGCTCTCATGATTCTTCATAATTTATTAACCCCTTACAGATATCATTTGTATTATAATTACCTGTAAGACTGAATATTGGGATCTTGATACGGGAGTATATTCAAGAGGTGGGACACATGAATGGGTTTAAGTTCTTAAAATACTTAATTCGTATCCTGAATCAGTTGAAATTTGTATGAAAATTTAAGTGGACAAGTATATTGACAATCTAAGTGAATTGTTTAATACTTACTGTGAAAATTAAGCTCAACGGTACTTGTGACTTGTCAAAAACTGATATGATCCTCTGACGCATACTCAAACAAAAATATTGTTTGTAAATATGTTTGTACATATTTCTTTACTGCTTTATGTTTTCAAGAAAATACAAAAAGATTTTGATTTCTGCTTTATTTTCGACAACTGATGTCTGAGTGCTGAGTTTCAAAATCTAAGTAAGCTGATCGTGTTTCTGAAAATAAAACAAGTTCATTAATTTGAAACTTGAAGTTTTAAAAGCAAAAATTCAAAAACAGTTTGTGATATCTCCAAGGTCATTAAGTTGGACTTGGATGATTAACTGTGGGGGATTTGGATGCTTATATTGTTATAGAGCTAGTTTCCGATACGATTCGATGAAACTGCTAAATTCATGAGAAGTGATTTTGAGGAGATTGAATTGTTAGATTACGATATTGGGAAGATTAAAATGTTGTTACTTATAGTTGTATGAGTGATTGCAGGAAAAGTCCAGACTACGATCCCGAGAGCAGAGTCTAAGGGGGAGTCTGAAGACAAGCTGAAAGTTAGGAGGAGCTTATAGCTGGAAAGCTAGGTGTCGATCCCTAAAAGCACGGAAGCTTGACGAAAGGGGGAGCCTGATGATGATAAAGCTGTTAATGATAGAGCCAGTGATGAGATCCTGGTGTAAAAGTCAAAGTGTGAATCTGATCAAAAGATTGATGGATGCTTACAATGTTACAATATGAATGAGAAGGCAAAATGACCAAGACTGAAGACTCGGAGCCAAAAACTTCGTCAACATTCAAGGGGGAGTCTGTTGGTGCATGAAATGTCTGTTGACTACGTCTACATTAAGTCTTAGGTCAAGATAAGTCAAGATAGGAGCTTGGAAGTCTAAATAGGGTTTTAGATTGTTAATTTCGTTCATGAGAACATGTGTGTCATCATAAGCGAAATAGGATGTATAGGTTTCGCTCATGTGTACATCATTAGTATAGGTTTCGCTTATATGACATAGAGGTTCGCTCATTAGGTCAATTAGTGAGGGGTTGCATTTTTAGGGTCATGGGGTTTCGCTTTTATGGTCACATCTATAAATACCCCATGTGTGGATCTCATTTGTAACTTAGAGCGAACCTATCTCATGCTTATGGTGGCAAAACTCTGTCAATTTGTAATCAGAAAGCATCAATAAAGAAGAAATTGAAAGAGAAAAGCTGTTGTAACTTCGTGTATACTGATTCTGCCTTTATACGTGAAGATGAACTGCATTGACTGACTTTTCAGGGTCGGAACACGGTCCAACAAGAAAGCATGTGGGGACCCCACATAACATGTGCGCCGCCCACTTAGAGATCACATGATCAGATCATCTATATGGGTTGGGGAAGTAACACTAAAAGATCGATTTCTGGCAGCGTATTCTCTGGCGAAAAACAAAAATGCAAAAGTAAGTGAGTATGTGAATATAGGAGAAAAAACAGTCACATGGGAATGGATCTGGAAACGAGAAGCTAGGGAGGATCACGAGTGTCAACAGAAAGCGGAACTACTGAAGATACTTCAAGGATGCAGTTTAAGAAATTGTGAAGACACATGGAGATGGAGAACCAAACCGGAGAAAGAACTTTCAGTGGCCCTATTAAGAAAAGAAATCACGAAGACTGATACAACAGATAATGATACGACCTGGAGGTTTTGGAACAAATGGGTTCCAATGAAAGTGAATCTACTAGTTTGGAGAGCTACAGACAATCGTATCCCGGTTAAAACAGAGTTAATGAGAAGAGGAATCAATGTCGGAGACCAGCTATGTTCAAGATGTGGTAACGATGAAGAAACGGCAGAACATTTGTTAATGAAATGTGTATTGACGCGAGCTATATGGTGGAACATCATGGTGGTATGGCTAAAGTTACCCTCATGTGAGGATTGTGATTCATGCGGGGAGCTGTTACAGCAAATACAGGAGTACAATGGGTCGAATGAATGGAAAAAACTAATCACGGCCATCGTTATGATTACAATATGGCAACTATGGAAGTTTAGAAATGATTTAATTTTTAATGGAAGAATTGGGTCGGCAATGAAGACGGTGGATGATATAAAGGAACTGTCGTTTTTATGGATCAAGGAAAGGTCTAAGTTAAAAAATGTGAATTGGGAGAGATGGAAGGAATTTAATATAAGAGATATAGTCAAGTAATGTTGTAAGTCGTTTTTTGTTTTCTTGTTGTATTTGCTTTTTTCGTTTTTGTAATTTTGGGTTTTACAGCTTGCTGGCCCTCGTTATATAATCATAGAATTTTCGCCGTTAAAAAAAAATATACACTTTGATTGAACTTTGAATTCTTGTATTTTGATAACTTGATAGGGTCATCACGTGATGTTGGTTTTGAGGTCCAATTGAAATCAATTGATTTTATAGCATTGTCGGCCCATTCAATATTGAAAGTATTTCGATAATAATGAAGGTTGTTGGTCCAATGATGTTTTCTAACATTCAATATCCAGTCGTTCCATTCAAGAAATAAAGTGAACGGTTCATTAAAGTTTGGTATGAATTGATTAAATTCAAATCATTCAATAAATTCTAACATGCAACTGCCAACTATAATGGGACCCCTATAACACCATCATATATCCTTATCTTGACTATTACTACTATGTTTACTATAAGCATTCATTGACTTTTAAACAATTTCAATGCCAATAATTAGTAATCAACTATCATATATCAATTTAGAGGTCATACCCATCTAATCTATTCACTCGATAATTCATGTATACATAACCTTAATTTACCAACATTAAATCAATCATGCAATACCTAACCACCAAGATCCCTATATCATGCATACGGTAAAGCACAATCATCATATACAAGCAGGCTTTATTCATAACAATCGATACACTACCACTCATCATGATGCCAATCGGCCCACAGTTAAACATCACAACAAAACATACATACGCACATAGTTTGTAAATCTAGCACCCACATAACAAGATCAAATAATTAGAATTTAACATCAAAGCGAATTTACTGACCAAGAGGCTTGTTCGAATATGGTGGGGCCTTGAAGATGATGGTGTCTACTGCCGTATGTAAGTTAGAATAGGTAGGTTTTGTTAAAGTTGCAAACTAAAACACCCACCCCCATAATTACGTACTATAAGAGCATTCTCATCCAATCCATCAAAACTTGTGAGGGTGAGTTTTTATATTGTAAAGGGTAAAAAAAGTGGTTGTGAGTGGAGGAGAGAGAAAATGTTACTATTCATCTGTATATTTGGGGGGACACTGTTCACCCAGTATAATTTTTTTAACATATATTGAAAGTGGTTGTGAGTGAAGGAAAGAGAAAAATGTGATAATAATATTATTTAGAGTTAATTACTATTTTCGTCCCTGAGGTTTGTCAAAAATAACGGTTTCAGTCCATTAGTTTAAAAATTGCCATTTCAGTCCATTAGTTTCATTTTCGTAACCATTTCAGTCCACTAACTTAACTCCATCCATTTATTTTGTTAACTTTTGGGTGAAATTACCAAATTACCCCTGCTAACTTAACAAATTGTAATAAAAAAATTCTAAAAACTCTAAAAATCAAAAAAATTCCAAAAAATTCAAAAAAATCAAAAAAAACTAAAAATCAAAAAATTTTAAAAAATCATAAAAATTCTAAAAAATCCAAAAAAATTCTAAAAAATCTAAAAAATCCAAAACGGTACGGGTCGAAACGGTACGAGTCGAAACGGTTCGCGTCGAAACGGTTCGCGTCGAAACGGTTCGCGTCGAAACGGTTCGCGTCGAAACGGTTCGGGCTCGAAACGGTTCGGGCTCGAAACGGTTCGGGTTCGAAACGGTACGGGTCGAAACGGTTCGGGTTCGAAACGGTACGCGTCGAAACGGTACGGGTCGAAACGGTTCGCGTCGAAACGGTTCGCGTCGAAACGGTTCGGGTCGAAACGATACGGGTCGAAACGGTTCGCGTCGAAACGGTTCAGCTCGAAACGGTTCGGCTCGAAACGGTACGGGTCGAAACGGTTCGCGTCGAAACGGTACGGGTCGAAACGGTTTGCGTCGAAACGGTTCGGCTTGAAACGGTTCGCGTCGAAACGGTACGGTACGGGTCGAAACGGTACGGTACGGGTCGAAACGGTTCAGCTCGAAACGGTTCGGGTTCGAAACGGTACGGGTCGAAACGGTTCGGGTTCGAAACGGTACGCGTCGAAACGGTACGGGTCGAAACGGTTCGCGTCGAAACGGTTCGGCTCGAAACGGTACGGGTCGAAACGGTTCGCGTCGAAACGGTTCGCGTCGAAACGGTTCGCGTCGAAACGGTTCAGCTCGAAACGGGACGGGTCGAAACGGTTCGCGTCGAAACGGTTCGGCTCGAAACGGTACGGGTCGAAACGGTTCACGTCGAAACGGTTCGGCTCGAAACGGTACGGGTCGAAACGGTTCGCGTCGAAACGGTTCGGGTTCGAAACATTTAATGAAACATTTTGGATTTTTTAGAATTTTTTTGGATTTTTTAGAATATTTATGATTTTTTAATTTTTTTTAATTTTTAGATTTTTTAGAATTTTTTTGGATTTTTTAGAATTTTTATGAATTTTTAAATTTTTTTTTATTTTTAGATTTTTTTGAATTTTTTGGAATTTTTTTGCTTTTTTTGGAATTTTTTTGATTTTTAGATTTTTTAGAATTTTTTTAATTACAATTTGTTAAGTTAGCAGGGGTAATTTGGTAATTTCACCCAAAAGTTAACAAAACAAATGGATGGAGTTAAGTTAGTGGACTGAAATGGTTACGAAAATGAAACTAATGGACTGAAATGGCAATTTTTAAACTAATGGACTGAAACCGTTATTTTTGACAAACCTCAGGGACGAAAACAGTAATTAACTCTATTATTTAATTGAAAAGGAGAGAGAAAAAGTATTTGTTTTTAGTGGAAATATATTGATATAGGAGTTGTTTTTTAGTGGAATGTATGTATAATTTGATGGATTGGATGAGAATGCTCTAAGAAGAATAAAAGGAGGAATTGGGCCGGTTTCACAACTGTTGGGCTTGGGCTGATGAATAGCAACACAAGGGGGTATCTTTAAGGGAGGTTGGGCCGAGTTTATAATTAGAGTAAACTGCAATTTTACCCCCTGGGGTTAGGGGTCATTGGCACCTGATGAAACAATGGTTAACCGGGTAGGGTTAACTCACTGGTCTCGTCAAGAGGGTTAATCCCTTCTTTCCGAGGATCGTTGGCTGGATCGTCTGGTGGTGGGTTTCCTGCACAAGGAAACAAACCGTGACTCGTAACAAGGAGGATCGTTGGCTGGATCGTCTGCTGTGGTGTCAGACTGTTGTACATACGTGGGCCAGTAGGCGGCTGTTCCCAGTGCCACTTGCACTGTGGTGTCAGGCCTACTTGCTTTGAAAGCAGGATGCGGTGCCAGGCCGCATCGCTGCTTGCGGTCATTTGATGATGTTCCCGCATTGGTTGTTCCATCCATGATTTACGCGGGATGCGGTGCCAGGCCGCATCGCTGCTTAGTGACTGTTACTGTTGTCCAGATCCCTTGTCGTGACGAAAATGTTCATAGGATGCGGTGCGAGGCCGCATCGCTATGCGTAACATTAGTTTCCGTCCTTAAGGTAAGTCTTCTCATCAATGGACAGATTGGACCGCAGTGTTCGCGTGTGCCCACGCGGACACTGGAGAGTTTATTGCTGTTGGAGGTTTTTGATGAGGGTAATGGTCATTCGCGGTCGTGCTGACGCGATATTTGGGACCATACCCCTTCAAGTCCCCCCAGTCTAGTGTTCCTTCCGTATGCGAGTTGCATGTGGGAGGGATACTGGACTATGTTGTCTAAAAGGTTAAGTATGGGCCATGCAGATGGCACCTTCTTTAAGTAAGTAGTCCTTTCTAGTGGATTGTTTCTTCCTTTGAGAAGGGTGCATGTTGAGTAAGTTCCGTCTGATGCGGAATTCTCAGCCGAGGACTTGACTCTTAGTCTACCTTTTGTTGATGTCATCAGCCACCTGTTGGTGTTTCGAACCAACCTTTGAGACGGTGACTGAAGGTGTTAGCAGGGTTCGAACCAACCTTTGAGATCGTGACTGAAGATGTCTTCTTCAGTCTAGTTGGAACTTCTGCGTCAGCTAGTGCAAAGTTATAAGTACTTTGCTCAAGCTCTATGTTCAGCAACTGGACATGTAATGATGATCCCTGTTTTGTGGGGTGTTCGTGTTCTCCAGTTAGCTTCCTAGTAACCGCACGTCCTCTGCGGTTTATCTCTCAAGTAACCGCACGTCCTCAGAGGTTTAGCTCTCTAGTAACCGCGCGTTCTTTGCGGTTACCTCGTTGCCGAACCTTGTTTTCCCTGTTTCTTTGAGGATCGTGGGGTAGTTGCGTTATTGTTGGCCGTGTTTGGTCGAACAATGTGAATCTGGACTATGGGCAGATAAACATGGTCATAGGCAGGGTTGTGCCCACCGTTGTTTATTCTATGCGGTCCATAGGTGGGTAACTATTCATAGGCAGACTTGTTACCGCTGTTCTGGAGCTACTTTCCTTCACGCTTTGTTGGAAAGTAGTTTTCCTGTAAGTAGCGTTGCCGGAAGAGATCTCCTTAGATACTTGGGAAGTTGGTTGAAACTCTTCCGCATTCGTTTTGTAGCCACTTTCCTTCACGCTTAGTTGGAAAGCGGTTTTCCTTAAAGTAGCTTTGCTCCTCCGCGTGGTGGCTTAGTTGTGGCTCTTCCGTAGCTACCGTTCGCATAGTTGCGGTTTGCAGTAACTACGCACGAATGGTTGCGGTTTGCAGCAAAGAACTCGCTTCTAGAAGCCTTGTAGCCTAGATGTAGCTCTTGAAGGTTCAGGGAACAGGGTTGCTGATGTGCGGTCGCTCAGCATACTTGTCCTTTTCCTTAAGGAGAAGCTGTTTGCGTTCCCTCTGTGGTTGTGAACCGGAAATGAGGGTTTTGAAGCTTGAAGAAGCTTTCATGGAGTGCGGTTTACCGCATCCTGAGAAGCGGTTTTCGCAGTCCAAAGAACCGCGCTGGTTCTGAGTATCTGACACACCTGTGCGGGTTGGTGTGCGTCATCTCCGCATATTCCACGTGTGCTCGTGGATATGTGCGGTTATGACTTATACCCTTCATATAATTTAAAGATATATATTTTTGCCTTTTTTGAGGGGTATGTAAAAAACGACATGCGGTATGGGTTATGGTGCGGTAAACCAGAGAAACCGCATGCCGCTTGTGTTTGGATAAGGTTGTCGCTTTCTGTTGCCTACGTCACGATTGCACGTGTTGGTTGTTGAAGTTGGTAGGATTCTGACATGTGCTGATTTGAAAAGACGTTTGCACTGACCGAGGTCATAACTGCACTGTAGCAGGGAGTGGAAAGGTCTTCTCTGTCAGGCGCGTGGGCGGCCACGCGCGCGTGATAACCGTCAGCGGAAAGGTCGCTGAACACGTGTCGCCTTGTAACTCGCCTATTTTGAACGTGTTGAGGCGGTTTACTGTATCGCATTTATTGCGATGAGTATATAAAGGGCAACCATTTTTGTGGTTTTCCCTACTGTTCAGATTCTTCGAAATTTTTCTGGTGAGAGAGAGCATTCCCTTTATCTTCTCCGATCAATCTGTCCTGTATTCCGGTGATCTTCTGAGTTTTCTGAGTTTTTGTGTAGCTCGAAACTTCTCTTCTTCATATTTCTGATGGCTGATCCATCTAACCCACATAATGTGGAGGGTGAAAACCCTGAAGCCTCTTCTCCGGTGGCCGGGGAAGAAGAAGATGATGGTGGCAGTGTTCCTGGTGGTGGCCTACCACCATTGAAGTGGACGAAAACTTCATTCGACCAATTGATGGCCAATATCCAGATGCCCCACGAGTATGGGGCTTTTTATCCCCAAACTGGTGACACCGGTGCCTGTGCTCCGGCCGGTTATATCACCATGTGGGCTGACTCTTTTACCGATGGTAACCTTCGTTTACCATTGACCGTTTTTGTTGCTGAGGCCTTAGAGTATTACAGGGTCCATATCTCCCAGATGAGTCCTTTTGGGATGATCCGTATTAGGCATTTTGAATCGACTTTTCGTGCTCTTGGTCTGCCGGTTACCGTTGATAATTTCCGGGGATTTTATCAGTTGACGGTGAACACCGGTTTCTTTTCTTTCAGGGAACGGTACGGAAGTACCAAGTTGATGACCCCTCCGAAGGGTATTACCAAGTGGAAGTGCAAGTTCTTCTACGTTAAAGCTGCCGCAGTTGTTGTCAATATGACTATGCGGAATGTCAATGAGCCTATCCCTGCGGAGGATATTGCTATACCTACCGCGGAGAATGCGGAGTGGTTCTCAAGGCTGAAGACCATTGAGCATAGGCAGTTGACCAACGATGAGTTGTGGGTGCTGCGGATGATGTTGACCCGGCCTAATAGGAACTTCATGCCTGTTGTGCGGGACAAAACTGGTGGTAAGTGTTATCACTCTTGTCTTGTTTCTTTATCCCCGTGTTCGTTATTGATTTGTATATGTATTATCAGTCATTGCGGAAGTGTGGAAGATATTTGATCCAACCTTTACTGGAAAGGTTGATATTGTTAAAACTGCGGAAGGTAAAGGTTTTAATTTGGCGATTGTCAATTACTTCCCCGTTGCTTCACGCGATGTAATGACTGCACCCCTGCCGCAAGGCAAAGGTATTATCCATAACCTTCTTCATTGCTTTACAAGGTTTGTTGCTGATATTCTTTACGCAGGTACACTTGGGAACCTTGGCAAATTTGAGTCAAGGGGTGCTCCCAAAAAACATGCTGAGAAGAAGCACGTAGATAAAGCCGTGCGGGGTCGCGGTAAGAAAAACCCTGAGGCTCATGTTGTTCCGCCTTTGGTGCCGCATGCAGCAGGTATCTCTCGTTCTCATTTTCGCAGGTATACCGATTACGTGGTAGTATCTGACACCCTTGAGGGCCTGGGTGTTCCAGGTGCTGGTGCGGCCACAGGTGGAACTACTGCGGGTTCCAAACCTGGTGACGAGAAGAAGAGGAAAGCGGAGAAAGCTGTTGATGCTGGTGGGGGAAAGAAGCCGAAGATTCAGACCAGGCGCAGGGCTTTTGTTGGACCAAGGAAGCCTGCGGTTGTTTCTGGTATGTGATGCATTACTTTAACAAGTATTCCGTGCTTATACTTGTACTTTAAAGTATTTTTGTTTTGATTTCAGAACCGCAAGATGAAGGGTTCTCCATCTTTGATGCTCCTCCTCCCCCTCCTCCGCATGACACTGCTGCGGGTGTGGGGGTTCATAAGGTTGTTACTCCTGAAGCCTCTGTGCGGGAGGTGGATACTGGGAAGGGTCCCGCGGCTCAAATCTACGACACAGTTGATTCGGGTAATAATGTGATCACCCCAGAGGATACTGGTGATCTTGACTTGAAGTTTGGTTATACTGGAAAGCCAAAGTCTCCTGTTGCTGAGAAGGCTTCTGGTTCCGGTCCCGGGGGTGCGGGTTTTGTAGAGACTCCTATTCAGCCTGAAGAGTCTGAACTGGAGTATTATTATCGGTCCTACACAGAAGACCGGGCCATGTCTTACCACCGCCCTCCGTGGTCTGTGATGCAAGGGGATGACATTTCCGCTGATCCCTCTGCGTGTAGGGAGATTTTGGGTGGTCTGGGCACCCCATTTGAAGTCAACCGGGCCCGTGCCTTAACAACTGAAGCCCAGATTAACCAACTCTCCTCACTGCTTGTTGGGAGTTCTGTAATGGCCAACACCATTATAGAAAACTATAAGGTGTTGACGCGCAGGGAGGAAGAGAATGTGCGCTTGCGTGCAGAGGCTGAGGAGTTGGTGAAGGCTGCACGTGAGCGTGCGGAGCAGCTTGAGAGGGATAGAGCTGCGTTTGAGAAGCATAAGCAGACTGAAGAGTGGGCTGCAACTGCTGAGCTTAAACAGGTTCGTACCCTTGCAAAACTGCTGTCTGATGAGCGTAATCGTTGGAAAGAAATCCTTTCTAATGAGCGCAAGAAGCTATCTGATGAGCGCAAGACTTGGAAAGAATCTTGGGGTAAACAGAATGAAACTCTCTTTCATGTTCGTCAGGAGCTTATAAATGCCAAGGCAGCAATTTCTGCGTTGGCTAAAGAGAAAGCTGAGGCCGTTGCGGCTGCCCGAGAGGCCAAGGAAGCAGAGGTTCGTCTTGCCAAGGCTCTGGAAGAGGCCAAGGAGGCGGAGGCTCGTGCTGCAAAGGCTCTTGAAGGGGCAAATGTTGACCGCACCAAGTTGAGCAAAACTATCTTGGACCTTCAGGTATAAGTTTATCCTAACTTTGAAATTGCGTCTCACAAGTTTGTTGATTCTTTTTGTATACTTTTGATTTCTTGTTAAAAGGCTGAAGTGCGGACCCGGGGGGTCGCTATTGAGGAAACCTCTGCCCGTGCTGCTGAAGCTGAAGTGCGGGCAAGAGAGGCTGAAGAGGCTAGAGATAGCCACGCTTCTTCACTTGAGTTGCTCAAGGCTGATCATGAATGGATGCGTATGCACGGGATCGGGCATGTAAGTATCCGTTACCTTGTTATTTTTGTAGGTTTGCCTTTGATAACCATTGTATTCATGTTTCGTAGATTGTTACTGCCATCCTTGACGCACCTGAGACCGTAGCAGCTGTTAACGAAATCAAGGAGCGTGCCCGGGATGCTGGTTTTAAAGCTGGCTACAACCGCTGTATTAGTCATTTGAACGTTGCAGCGCGTGGCGGGCATACTGATGAGCGATCCGGGTTCCATGGCGTGGACACTGAAGCGCTTCTTGATGCTGCGGTTGAGGAGTTTAATGATAAAACCCTCTCAGGTCTTGAAGAACTTGAAAAGTGTCTAGAAGCGGAGGATTATGTGGACCGCTTGCGAGTCTTATACGCTGATGAAGATGACGAAGAAAAACCATTTGTTGAGGGCAAGGATGGTGCGGGCCCCAGTGGCACAAAGGAAGATTAGATTGGCCTGCGTGCCTTTTTTGTTTTCTTATGCAACTGTTACAAAACTTTATGTAAATTCCTTGTGCACCGCGTAGCTGTAGGAAATTTTTTGAATATAAAGAATTGCTGTTTCAATTTGTACGCGTTTAGTGTTACTGTGAGTAATACTAAATCTGTAATTGCCTTTTGCATATCTAGGTGATATACAAGTATGAAGATTTGTCTCTGGTTAGACAAACAGTATTGCCATTGCTGGCCTATTATAATAGTTGCGTGTGGTTACCACTCTGTGTGGGTATCACGAATGAAGATTTTGCTAATCTGTTTTTGTGTATACCTCAGAGTGGAACACGCATTTATAATAGAAATAAATAAACAATATTGCATTGAATCGTCTATTTATTTATTTGCAAATGGCCTGCGGCCCAATAGATTACATGTAGAAAACATGGCTTACATATAACAGCGTCGAAGTTGCTGTGCGTTCCATGTGCGTGCGATAGTTTCGCCTTCTAATGTTTGTAGTTTATACGCGCCTTTGCCCAAGACCTCTTGGATGAGGTACGGTCCTTCCCACTTGGGGGCAAGTTTCCCTGGGCGTTCCGCGTTGGATGCTTCGTTGTCACGAAGGACGTAGTCTCCCGGGTTGAAAGTACAAATGCGAACGCGTGCATTGTAGTACTTTTCCAGTTTGGTTTTGTACTTGGCCTCGTTGATGGCAGCGTTTTCGCGCCTTTCTTCCAAGAGGTCCAAGTCAACCCTGCGTTCCTCATTGTTGTCTATCTTGTTGATGGCCAACATTCTAGGTGAGGGGAGGCCTACTTCCGCGGGGATCACCGCTTCAGTGCCATAGACCAGGCTGAAGGGGGTCTCGCCGTTGCTTGTTTTTGGGCTTGTCCTGTGAGCCCATAAAATACTTGGGAGTTCATCAACCCAGCCGCGTCTGGCTGTTCCCAACCGTGCTTTGATGCCTTCGACTAAGCTCTTATTGATACTCTCGACTTGGCCGTTCCCTTGCGGATGCGCCACTGAGGAGAATATGTGTTCAATGTTTAGCTCTTTCAGCCATTTTTGAAAGTCATCGGCAGCGAAGTTGGTACCGTTATCGGTGACAATGCACATTGGTAGACCGAAACGACAGATGATATGTTCCCACATGAATTTCCTTGTTATCATAGCGGTGGTTGATGCAAGTGGCTTTGCCTCTACCCATTTTGTAAAGTAATCAACAGCTACTATGATAAATTTCACTGCTCCTGGTGCGTCTGGAAATGGTCCCACCACATCAATTGCCCATTTCTGGAATGGCCATGCGGTGGTGACGGGGATCAGGTTGTTCTTGGGACGCAAGGTCTTGGGAGCATGTCGCTGACAATTGAAACACTTGCGCAAGACTTTGACTGCGTCCAGGTGCATGCCCGGCCAATAGTATCCGGCGTTCATGATTTTGGCCACCACCATGCGTGGTCCTGCGTGTATACCACATATCCCTTCGTGAATTTCTTTGATAAGGTATGTGGCATCTTGGGGGTTGACGCATCGTAGGAGTGGCCCCAGGTATGATTTACGGTATAAGATACCGTCTCCCATTTGGTAATGACACGCTTTGTATTGCAATTTGCGTGCCTCTGCTTTGTTTTCGGGAGTAACACCTGATTGTAAGTATGCAATGAGCGGT
Organism: Helianthus tuberosus; assembly: GCA_030545235.1. NCBI lineage: Eukaryota > Viridiplantae > Streptophyta > Magnoliopsida > Asterales > Asteraceae > Helianthus > Helianthus tuberosus. The sequence continues at coordinate 3,106 of JARYGA010059701.1, read as the reverse complement.
GTCATCCAGGATGTTGTACCGTACTGGATGACATTGACTTGGCGCAGGGGTACCGAGGGATTTTGCAGAATTTCGATGCGTACCTCTTTTGCCAAGTGTTGGAAGCTGGTGGATGCGAGTTTTGATATTGCATCCGCGGGTTTATTATCACTCCTATTGATGTGGCGAATATTGAAGGAGGTAAACTTTGACTTCAGTTGCAAGGCTTGTTCGAGGTAGAGGATCATGATATCCCCTCTTGCGGCATAGTCACCACGTATCTGCCCTGCAACTAGTAGTGAATCGACGTGTGCTTCCAAATGTTTGACGTCGAGTTTAATTGCTAAACGCAACCCTGCCAGTAGAGCCTCATACTCCGCTTCGTTATTCGTGCTTTTGAAATCGAGGCGTATTGCGTAGGTTAGCTCTTGGCCATCGGGGCTAACAAGTCGCAAACCTGCGCCAGAGCCATCTTCGTTGGATGCACCATCGGTAAATAGTGTCCAGGTTTCTGCGGAGGATGGTTGTGATACCGGGTTTTGTTCTTCTTCGCATTCTTGAATGCGGTTTGCTGGTACTTCAGCAACGAAGTCAGCCAAGACCTGGCCTTTGATTGCGGGGTGCGTCTTATAGTTCAGTGAAAGCGCGCCTAGTTCAATTGCCCATTTTGCTAACCTCCCAGAGATGTCGGGTTTGGATAGGATCGGGCCGATCCTATAGTTGGTTAACACTGTGATGACGTGGTTTGCAAAGTAACGTCGTAAACGTCTCGATGCGTGCACTAGTGCCAGTACCAATTTCTCCATAATGGAGTACCTTGTCTCTGGGTCGTTGAGCATTTTGCTGATGTAGTAGATGGGTGTTTGGACTCCTTTCCGCTCCACTATAAGTACCGCGCCTACCGCGTTGTCTGCGGCAGACAGGTATAAGATAAGTGGCTCATCTTTTCGTGGTGCGGTTAAAGTTGGGAGTTGGATCAAACACTCTTTCATTTCCCGGAAAGCTTTTTCGGCCTCTGCGGTCCATTGGAATTGTTCCTTTTTTATACAGCTCCGCAGGGTCTTGATGAAAGGGTAAGACTTAGCTGCATGGTTGGCTAAGAATCTATTCAGTGCAGCTAGCCTGCCGGCTAGTCGTTGCATTTCCTTCATCGTAGAAGGCGATGGCATGCGCTCGATCGCCTGAACTTTCTCCGGGTTCACCTTGAATCCATCTTTGGTTACAATGAATCCAAGGAATTTGCCTTCTTCCATTCCAAACGAGCATTTCCCTGGGTTGAGCTTCATGTTGACGCTTCGCAGAGTTTGGAATGTTCTTTCGATATCGTCGAGCATGGTGTTTTCCTCCATGCTCATGACGACCAGGTCATCCATATAGATTTCTACACTTCTGCTGATTTGACCGCGAAAGGTGTCGTTCATCAACTTTTGATAGGTTGCGCCCGCGTTGCGCAGCCCGAACGGCATTTTGGTGTAGCAGTAATTCCCGGTAGGAGTGCGGAATGCCGTTTTATCTTCATCGTCGATTGCCATTTGTACTTGGTGATAGCCTTTGTAACAATCGAGGAAGCACTTCCATCGGAATGGTGCGAGGTTATCGACCTTCTCATCGATCTCTGGAAGTGCGTAACAATCCTTGGGGCAGGCCTTATTGAGGTCTTTGTAATCGACACACATGCGCCAGCCCCCGCTTGGTTTTCTACCATGACTGGGTTGGACAGCCAAGTCTGGTATTTCACCTCCCGTAGGATGCCTGCGGAGAGCAGTTCCTGTACCTGCTCTTCCATCGCCGCGTTTTTTGCTGATCCAAGGTGGCGTTGGCCTTGGATCACGGGCTTGATACCCGGCATGGTATTCAAGAAGTGTTGCGCAATTTCGCGTGGTACCCCTGTCATATCTGCGGGCGTCCACGCGAAAATATCTTGGTTCCTGAAGAGTAATTGCTTCAGGCGCGCTCTGATGGTAGGTGTTAAGGCGTGGCCTAACGTAACCGTTTGTTCTGGGTGCCTTGCATTAAGCACCCATTTTTATGGTTGCGTTTTAGGGGTGGGCCTTGCTACCTTCGTCGGACGCAGTTCGTCCGTAGACATGACTTCTCTTTGGGCGTATATTATCGCGATCCCCATTTCGGTTGGAAAACCGATGGCAGAGTGGGGGACGGATGTTATCATGTTGAAGTCGCCTTGGGACTCCCTCCCGAGAATTACGTCATACTTTGAGGTGTGAGGTAAAACCATGAAGTTCACCTCCTCCGTCCTTGTGTGTCTTCCGTTGGTGAGGCGCACAGGGAAGGTAATTTGTCCCAGGGGGAACACGGTTTCCCCTGAAAACCCGGCTAACGGGTAGTCCGCTGGCTGCAGTCGATCTTTGTCTTCTTGATCGAACTGGTTGAAGCATTGCTCGTATATAATATCGGACGTACTGCCCGGGTCGATGAACAATCGCTCGGTGCAGTAGTGAGCTAGGTGCCCTGTGATAACCACGGCGCGCCTATCGTGCGGTCCGCCTCGGACTTTTGGAAAGACGACCTGCTCGTCCTTCCAGTCATTGTCCGGTCTTCTCGCCGCCTTACGCGGTCTTCCTTTTCCTCCATTGATCATGTGGGTAGAGGCCACGTACATGGCCCTCTTACCCGTGGAGGTGCCCTCGTTGTAGGGAGTGATGCGCTTGGTAGCTTTTTGTGCGCCTGTCAACAGGTGTTGCAGTTTCCCCTCCTTTAGGGCTCGCTCAATCTCCAGTCGGAGACTGATGCAGTTGTTCGTGGTGTGGCCCGAGTCCTTGTGATACTCGCAGTAGAGTGCGGGATCTTGATTCTTTTTGGACTTCATTGGTTGGGCCGGTCTCAGGAATTGCGCATCCGTGAGGAGAACGTCGCTTGGCGACTGGTTGATCTCGGTCCAGCTGCGGTCCCGAGACTCTTTCTTTGACGCCCGGTTTTCTCGTTGGGCGTTGATTGTAGCCCTTGCGTCGGGCTGGTTGTTCCGGGGGACATATGGCCTGGGATCGCTGCCGCGATTCCATGTGTCCCTGTTGCGCTTATTGCTGCGCTTGGGTTCTTGGCGGGAAGACTGGCCTTCCGCTAGGGGTTGTGCCTTTGACATGTGCGGTCTGAGAGACTGCTGAGTTTG
>JARYGA010059700.1:0-27657 GCA_030545235.1 Helianthus tuberosus | reverse complement strand
CATACTCAGCCTCATTGTTGGTAGTTTGAAATTCACAAGCTATGGAGTGGGGTATTATGTCCCCCTGTGGCGATTTTAGTAGTATTCCAAGCCCTATTCCTGTCACACCCCGACCACATAAAACAACAAGACATGGCGGAAACGTCGGGGAGTGTTGTAACAGAATCATTGTTTCATAACACATGGAAATTGAAATATGGTTTTATTGATTAAAAGAGTTACAATGTCTTGACAATCAAAGAAACATAACATAAATAACTAGTCTTGCATCTTTTATTGTCACTAAGGCCCAAGTCCGCCTATGTGTATCTTGATAAGTCCTATGCATCATCTCCTGAAAACACATGTGAAAATAGGTACGTCAGCATAAAAATGCATGTGAGATACATAGGTTTTGTGAAAACAGAATTCATGACTTATGTTTGAGAAAAGGTTTAGTCATGAACCTTGTAATTTGCTTTGTCTTGTAAATCATTTGAAAAACGATAAGATCGGATGATATGTATAAATAAGAGAATAATGTATGGTTAAATGAATAACCATGTAAAATGAGTTTGTATAAGATAAGTTGTTCGTAAATTAATGTCTTGTGAAAAGTATGTCATTTGTATAAAATGTTACATGTCTCAAATTAAAATGATTCAAATAACGCTACAATATGTGATACCATACAAACACATATATATAGGAAGTACCAGCGGCGTATCCACCGTGCTTGTATCATATTACATATGCCTCGTTACTTAAATCACTTACTCAAACCAAACCATTGAAGTAAAATGTTTATGTATAATCAAATGTCTAATGTCTATGTCTAATGTTTATGTCAAATGTAAGTCAACCAACCAACAATGTATAATGTCTATGTTTAAACCAATTGTCAAAAGTCCTTGTATAAACCATGTCAAATGTTGATAGTCCAAAAGTAGTCAAGTAATGTGTAACAAATGTTTATGTATGGTAAGTGAAATATATCAACTAAACCATATATAAAATGCACAAAAACAAGGTATTGAAGTAAAATATGGTTTAAATCAAAGTTATGTTTTGTGTAATAAATGCATGCTATACTGATATAGACATTTATGTGGTATTGTGAAAATTCATACATCCAAGCCTTGCGACAGTCGGATAACCCTTTTAGTCAAGGTTATCAAAAAAATGTATTCGGATTCGGTCATTCCTTACGTCCAAACAAACCCGAGATTTCAGGAATGGGATTTGTCAAGTCCTATGGTACCACTACCTACTACCGAGCGGCATGATCGGTGTTAATGAATGTACAGTATAGTTTAAACAAACCAAATGTCATACCAAAATGTAAGCATAAAATGTAATGTAAAATAATGTACTAAGTACGCACACAATGGGCATACATAGCATAGAATGTAATGTAAAATAATGTACTAAGTACGCACACAATGGGCATACATAGCATAGAATGTAATGTAAAATAATGTACTAAGTATGCTAAGTTAACAAACAAAGCAGAAAAGTCATGTTAATCAATGTGCTAGCATGCTATCAGTCAACATACATAGCAGAAATGTAATGTAAATCATGTACTAATAGTGTACTAATGAACATAACAAGTATATGATGTGAAAACAGGAAAGCTCGAAAGTAACAAGTAGGCACATGTGTTCCACCCCAAAATGTTTCGAAAACAGTAAAAGAGGGGTCTATGTACTCACTTGAGATTGCTTAGTAGCCCTTGAGTAACAACCAAACAATGCTAGAGATCACGGATATCAAACGGCACCTAATATAGGTAACTATGTTAATAAACCGGACCTAAATCGGAGGATTTAGATAGAATGAGGGTTCGTAAACCAAACGAGTGTGGAGACTCGTGTAATATGGTTTAACAAAGCCTACATACTAAATGAAACCTAACCTAAGTGTTTACGACCCATTACGACCCGTTTAGGTAGCTTATGCTACTTTAACGCGTCGTTCGCATGAAACGCGTTCGGACCGTCTAACTAGTCCTATGACAAGTGTTATATGCCTAAACATGTTACATAATCAGTTATGTGACAAAAGTTTAGGTTACATATGCTTAATTACCAATTATACATGAAAAGGGTATTCTGGTAATTTACCTAAGGCATATAAACTACCTATCATACAACTACTTAACGAAGCGACCATAAGGTATAACCTCGGAAGGTTATTCCCTATATACTATGGTCACCTAAAGTATTTGGTCGGATCCTAATGATCGACCAAATGGGTCGGGTTCGAAGGTATAAGTGATTTATTAGATCGCTTACCCTTACGACCCTAGACAACGTGGTAATCAGTAGGCATAGTCCCAAGGGATTATAACCATCGTGATTACAATCACGTTGCGAAGTTCAAACGAACTTCGCATTGACCATAAACTGGTCAACGCAGAAAGTCAAACAAATTTTGACTTTCAGACTCGAAAAGCAATAAAAGAACGAAAGAATACTTACGAAGGGTCCCCGAATGCTAATCTTGATTCAAGTAGCTCAGGTACGAAACAAAGGTTTCAACTTAGAGCTTCTCAAATCAGGATTCTTGTGGGTTTTGCAATGAAGTGGGTTGGGTATTTATAGGATTCGTAGAGCCGTTAAGATCGTTCCTCGTTAATCGTGCTTTGATCTTGGCCATACATGTGCACACATGGTTTTGTAATACCATGTGCACTCAATACCAGCCCATAGATTCCCCAAAACCATGTGCAACAAGTGGAACGGACCAGATTCGATGTTTCTGCAAGTTTCTGTCCAGCTTAGGCAGTCGCGTAGCGTGACGGTGAAAGCCGTTAGGGCTCGCGCTACGCCACCATGTACCATATTCAGCAAAGTTTCAAAAATGGCAGAAATGGTCCCTGCAGCCCTTTTAAGCTATTTTCGATGCGTTTGAACCCCGTTAATCTCATTTCAAGGCTCTAAAATGAAGTTAAAGTATAGGGAACTCAAAACATCCTCAAAAATATCACGGATGTCGGTTCCTTTGGTCGTACGATCGCGATGTTCGCTTAATTACGACGGAATGCGCATAAGCGCGAAAAACGATCTAAATGACGCGGCGAATGGATTTTTCTTATGCCAAACACTAAAATAAAATATTTTAGTGCTTACATAAATTTTTGGATGTCCGGATGTATTCAGAACGTGAGTTATGCGCGAAAATGCAAACTTATGCACTTTTTGACGCTATTAGTCCCTGAATGACCCAAAAGTTTATTTTAGCACACCGAACCCCTCAAAGCCTATTTCTAAGCTATGTAAAGGATATTTATGGTATGTTTAACTTATGGTCATGTTCCGGAATGTCTGTTACAGTTCAAATTGGCATACTTTCGCAGTTTGTCAAATTTAGTCCCTGTAAGCGAATTAAATTGATTTTGCCATACCAAAGCCTTCAAAACTTATTTCTAAGTTATGTAAAGGTTATTTATGGTATGTAAAGCCTATTTCACTGTTCCGGAGTGTTCGTTGCATTAAACGGGTTATATTTACGCATCAGTGCGCGTATAACCTTCCAGAAAGCGATTTAGAGTTTGGAATTGAACAAAAATTGATATGTGCAAATGATACACATATTTATACAAATCCCAAGTATGAAATACAATATTTCATTGGTTTGGTATTTGTTTGATGGTCGCAGTGACCCAGGTGTCACAGTCTCCCCTACTTTAGGAAATTTCGTCCCGAAATTTAATCAGAGGAAACTTGTGAGAGCTTGAAAACATGAAGTTGAAAAGATAGAACAACATTGGTTAGGGTTCTGAACTTCTAGTATCTTTAATAACATCATGATTGCAATGTAAGAGGGATACTTATATACAAGTATATGAAGCGTCATTGGTGCGTCCACCGTACCTCCATTACATTGTTCTCATTTTGTTATTGTTGTCACTATCGGTTCTTACACATAATAAATCTTACTGGGTTTCTGTGCACTAAATTTCATAATTATGTACGCGTCCATAATTAGACAATTCCTTGCACAGTTCACACAGTCTATTTTATAATGTGTAGGGTAAAACCAAATGAACAATCCTGTGATGAGTGTGACTAGACCGCCATAGAGTCCTTTTAATTAAATCAATAAATGATCTAAATAGACTATCAAGGAGTCTGTTCAGCTACATCACTAGATGTCATTCTTTAACCAAATTGTGAATCAATCTTTTTGACTAGACCACTTAAGGGTCTCTTATGAATCATGGAATAGTACTATATAATCCAAGGGTCTTAATTATTACATAGAAGCCCATTCAGGATTTAAGGTAGTACCTTTTTGAATATCCTACTACGAATCCCTCATATAAAGATATGAAAGTACCTACGAGGATTTGGATAACTAATACCCAGAGTATAAAAACACAAAATGTATAAAAGAAAACTTAAGATGAATAAACACATAGTCACATAACCACAAAATTGTTTGTTAATTTGTCTTATTAATTGCGTACATGCATTTAAAGCATACTAGGAATCCATTTCGTGGATTTCATTTGGTACTTTAAACGTTATCAAGAATCTAACTATAAAGATAGAAAGATTCAAAAAGAAAATTCGATTTCGATTATTAGGAACCGAAATGTTCGAATTAAGGTACATAAGGAATCCAATTAAGGACTCTGATTTGTATGATAATTATCCACAAGGATCTAATTGTGAAGATAAAAAGATCCCATATGGATTTTAGAAGTTGAAGATGTTTTGAAACCTTTTACTGGATGTGATTAAGTCAAAACATGAAGTAAAAATGCTTATGAAGTTGAGATGCTAGATATGTCAAGGCGACATATGAAGCGAAATTTGAAAGTTAAGTCAATGTATGTGGAAAATATTTTTGGAAAACTATGCATGGGGTTCTAAAAAAATGTGTTTAACGTTTTTGAAACCTTATATATAATACTTTTGAAACCATAAAGTAGGTGTATTAGGTAGATATATTTACAAAAATGTTTTAAAATCATGCGAGATGAATTTTGAAATTATGTATAAGGTTTTTTTTTTAAAACATGAATGATGCTTTTGAAGTCACGCATTTGATATATACTGTATTAATAACATTTTGAAGTCATGCAGGTTATTTTTGAAACGTAGACAATGTTTTTGAAATCATGGAAGTTGTCTAAAAAAAAACTTATGTTATGCATGTTGAAAAAGTCAGAACATAATGGGTATGAGTTGAAAATATCCTTTGTTATCTAACCAAGGATGTAATGGCATAGATGTGCAAAAAGCACGATTACTCATAATTTCCCTTTATTTCTTGTACTTCGTTTCTTAGAGTGAAACGAGTACTTAAAATTTTCGAGGGAATCATGAGTAGACACAAAAATGGGAAAATTCACAAAAGTAGTTTGTAAGGAACATAGTTCCTTAATGTAGGTATTATAGGGAAAAGTCATACACACATGTAACTACACTTGTATATCAGAATTGTGAACAACTATTTATTTATAAACAAAACAGATTGTTTCACATTACAATAAAATAGAAGAATAAAAGCATAAGACAACAACATCTTCTAGTCAGCCAACTGCTCATCCGTGGGTTGGATTTGCATTAGCAAGCTTTGGGCAATCCCTTAGGAAATGGCCCATCTCGCCACAGTTGTAGCAAGACCCTGGTGAGAAACGAGCTTGAGCAGAGTCGCCAGCGTGCTTTGGAGCAACTGCAGCTCGGCAAACTCTTGCTGTATGACCTTTAAGTCCACAAATTTGGCATTTGCGGCACTTCACACTAGGGTGATGATGAAGGGTACATTGGTTGCACAAGGGTGCAGTTCCGTTGTATGGCTTCCTAGCAGGGGGCTGAGCTGGTTGGTTGGGGACGGCTTTACCATTGTGAGCGACCATGGCGAAGTTCTGAGAAGCCTTTCGCTTCTTTGACTTCTTAGGGGATCGTTCATCCATGGTCTTTGATTCCTTGGTTGGTTTCTTGGCTGGTGGTGCTGTCACCTGACTAGGTCCTGCCTGTCTTGGTGACTCTTGAGTGGCTTCATCCTGGAGACGATACATGGCAGTAGCTAATTCAACAGTCTTCAGGACTACTTCGCCTATTCGTTGAGCGAATTTGGCAGTCTGCTGGGATATCTAGGCGTCATTGTGATGAAGAGACATTCTAGAAAAAAAAGAAAGACATAGGAAGAAACAAGTGAAACGTCGTCGGCTAAACAAAACAGAATGGCAATGCATAAGAATTTGCGATCATTTGTTTGTTACCTAAGGCAAACAAATGAGACAGTGACAAATCAAAGTAAGCGGGTCATATTAATGTATCACTGAAGACATGCTCGCCTATAAGTGAACACTCACCCCAAGAGTTCCCAGGTAAGAGTGACTGGTCCGTTACTGCGGATTTATACGAACACTCTAGCATTCGACAGAAAACTCAGGGTACAGGCATTCACTCTTCCAGTTTGCACGTGTTCACATTATACGACCCAAACTTTGACGGGATTTGAAAACTTAGAGGGGTCAAAACCTTATAACAGAGGGTTCAAAACCTAGTAATCAATCATTCTAGAACAGATGATTAGTTTTCAAAGCGGTTTTGAAATTTGTGTTCTTGTTGTGGTTGTCGCCTAAGGATAGGTGACAGTATTGTTTTATGACTAAACGCAAGTAAACTCGCGTTAGGATCCTAGAAAGGTTATAGACTAGGTCAAAGTATTACTAATAACCTAATTCCCTATAACCATGAGCTCTGATACCAACTTTTCTGTCATACCCCGACCACGTAAAACAACAAGACGTGGCGGAAACGTCGGGGAGTGTTGTAACAGAATCATTGTTTCATAACACATGGAAATTGAAATATTGTTTTATTGATTAAAAGAGTTACAATGTCTTGACAATCAAAGAAACATAACATAAATAACTAGTCTTGCATTTTTTATTGTCACTAAGGCCCAAGTCCGCCTATGTGTATCTTGATAAGTCCTATGCATCATCTCCTGAAAACACATGTGAAAATAGGTACGTCAGCATAAAAATGCCTGTGAGATACATAGGTTTTGTGAAAACAGAATTCATGACTTATGTTTGAGAAAAGGTTTAGTCATGAACCTTGTAATTTGCTTTGTCTTGTAAATCATTTGAAAAACGATAAGATCGGATGATATGTATAAATAAGAGAATAATGTATGGTTAAATGAATAACCATGTAAAATGAGTTTGTATAAGATAAGTTGTTCGTAAATTAATGTCTTGTGAAAAGTATGTCATTTGTATAAAATGTTACATGTCTCAAATTGAAATGATTCAAATAACGCTACAATATGTGATACCATACAAACACATATATATAGGAAGTACCAGCGGCGTATCCACCGTGCTTGTATCATATTACATACGCCTCGTTACTTAAATCACTTACTCAAACCAAACCATCGAAGTAAAATGTTTATGTATAATCAAATGTCTAATGTCTATGTCTAATGTCTATGTCTAATGTTTATGTCAAATGTAAGTCAACCAACCAACAATGTATAATGTCTATGTTTAAACCAATTGTCAAAAGTCCTTGTATAAACCATGTCAAATGTTGATAGTCCAAAAGTAGTCAAGTAATGTGTAACAAATGTTTATGTATGGTAAGTGAAATATATCAACTAAACCATATATAAAATGCACAAAAACAAGGTATTGAAGTAAAACATGGTTTAAATCAAAGTTATGTTTTGTGTAATAAATGCATGCTATACTGATATAGACATTTATGTGGTATTGTGAATATTCATACATCCAAGCCTTGCGACAGTCAGATAACCCTTTTAGTCAAGGTTATCAAAAAAATGTATTCGGATTCGGTCATTCCTTACGTCCAAACAAACCTGAGATTTCAGGAATGGGATCTGTCAAGTCCTATGGTACCACTACCTACTACCGAGCGGCCTGATCGGGTGTTAATGAATGTACAGTATAGTTTAAACAAACCAAATGTCATACCAAAATGTAAGCATAAAATGTAATGTAAAATAATGTACTAAGTACGCACACAATGGGCATACATAGCATAGAATGTAATGTAATGTAAAATAATGTACTAAGTACGCACACAATGGGCATACATAGCATAGAATGTAATGTAAAATAATTTACTAAGTATGCTAAGTTAACATACAAAGCAGAAAAGTCCATGTAAATCAATGTGCTAGCATGCTATCAGTCAACATACATAGCAGAAATGTAATGTAAATCATGTACTAATAGTGTACTAATGAACATAACAAGTATATGATGTGAAAACAGGAAAGCTCGAAAGTAACAAGTAGGCACATGTGTTCCACCCCGAAATGTTTGGAAAACGAGTAAAAGAGGGGTCCTATGTACTCACTTGAGATTGCTTAGTAGCCCTTGAGTAACAACCAAACAATGCTAGAGATCACGGCTATCAAACGGCACCTAATATAGGTAACTATGTTAATAAACCGGACCTAAAGTCGGAGGATTTAGATAGAATGAGGGTTCGTAAACCAAACGAGTGTGGAGACTCGTGTAATATGGTTTAACAAAGCCTACATACTAAATGAAACCTAACCTAAGTGTTTACGACCCATTACGACCCGTTTAGGTAGCTTATGCTACTTTAACGCGTCGTTCGCATGAAACGCGTTCGGACCGTCTACTAGTCCTATGACAAGTGTTTATATGCCTAAACATGTTACATAATCAGTTATGTGACAAAAGTTTATGTTACATATGCTTAATTACCAATTATACATGAAAAGGGGTATTCTGGTAATTTACCTAAGGCATATAAACTACCTATCATACAACTACTTAACGAAGCGACATAAGGTATAACCTCGGAAGGTTATTCCCCTATATACTATGGTCACCTAAAGTATTTGGTCCGGATCCTAATGATCGGACCAAATGGGTCGGGTTCGAAGGTATAAGCGATTTATTAGATCGCTTACCCTTACGACCCTAGACAACGTGGTAATCAGTAGGCATAGTCCCAAGGGACTATAACCATCGTGATTACAATCACGTTGCGAAGTTCAAACGAACGTCGCATTGACCATAAACTGGTCAACGCAGAAAGTCAAACAAAGTTTGACTTTTAGACTCAAAAAGCAATAAAAGAACGAAAGAATACTTACGAAGAGTCCCCGAATGCTAATCGTGATTCAAGTAGCTCAGGTACGAAACAAAGGTTTCAACTTAGAGCTTCTCAAATCAGGATTCTTGTGGGTTTTGCAATGAAGTGGGTTGGGTATTTATAGGATTCGTAGAGCCGTTAAGATCGTTCCTCGTTAACCGTGCTTTGATCTTGGCCATACATGTGCACACATGGTTTTGTAATACCATGTGCACTCAATACCAGCCCATAGATTCCCCAAAACCATGTGCAACAAGTGGAACGGACCAGATTCGATGTTTCTGCAAGTTTCTGGTCCAGCTTAGGCAGTCGCGTAGCGCGACGGTGAAAGCATTAGGGCTCTCGCTACGCCACCATGTACCATATTCAGCAAAGTTTCAAAAATGGCAGAAATGGTACCTGCAGCCTTTTAAGATATTTTCGATGCGTTTGAACCCCGTTAATCTCATTTCAAGGCTCTAAAATGAATTTAAAGTATAGGGAACTCAAAACATCCTCAAAATATCTCGGATGTCGGTTCGTTTGGCCGTACGATCGCGATGTTCGCTTAATTACGACGGAATGCGCATAAGCGCGAAAAACGATCCAAATGACGCGACGAATGGATTTTTCTTATTCCAAACACTAAAATAAAATATTTTAGTGCTTACATAAATTTTTGGATGTCCGGATGTATTCAGAACGTGAGTTATGCGCGAAAATGCAAACTTATGCACTTTTTGACGCTATTAGTCCCTGAATGACCCAAAAGTTTATTTTAGCACACCGAACCCTTCAAAGCCTATTTATAAGCTATGTAAAGGATATTTTATGGTATGTTTAACTTATTGTCATGTTCCGGAATGTCTGTTACAGTTCAAATTGGCATACTTTCGCAGTTTGTCAAATTTAGTCCCTGTAAGCGAATAAATTGATTTTGCCATACCAAAGCCTTCAAAACTTATTTCTAAGTTATGTAAAGGTTATTTAAGTTATGTAAAGCCTATTTCACTGTTCCGTAGTGTTCGTTGCATTAAACGGGTTATATTTACGCATCAGTGCGCGTATAACTTCCAGAAAGCGATTTAGAGTTTGGAATTGAACAAAAATTGATATGTGCAAATGATACACATATTTATACAAATCCCAAGTATGAAATACAATATTTCATTGGTTTGGTATTTGTTTGATGGTCGCAGTGACCCAGGTGTCACAGTTCCTTTGACATTAGAGGCACCATCAGTGAAGAGTATCCAAGGATCCTTAGTTTCTTCAAGCTGTTGGACTTCTAATTCAGCCTCCTTTTGCAAATAACTACTAAAATCTGCCACAAAGTCAGCTAAGGCTTGGGATTTGATGGCAGTCCTTGGTTCATATCTTATATCATATGCACTCAGCTTCACTGCCCACTTAGCCATCCTTCCTGACATTTCAGGTTTCCTGAGAACATTCTAATTGGAAAATTAGTCTTAACAATAATGACATTAGTCTCAAAATAATGTCTTAATTTAGTAGATGCCATAATTAATGAAAGGATAAGTTTTTCTAAGTGTGAATACCTGGATTCGGCATCAAGTAAACTCTTACTTACATAATAAACAGGATGTTGTATACCTTGGTGATCCTTAACAAGGACCGCACTTACTGCTTTTTGAGGATACTGCTAAGTATAAGGATAATACACCCCCCTTTTCTGGTTTCATCAAGGCAGGGGCTGAGGATAGGTAATCCTTAATAGCTTTGAGGGCACTTTCATGCTTCTCAGTTCATTCAAATTTCTTGGTTCTTCCTCAGGATGTCATAGAATTCCTTTGCACTTTTCTGAGGATTTGGATATGAACCTGTTCAAGGCTGCCGATCCTGCTGTCAATCTTTGCACATTCTTAGCATTGGCAGGAGATTTGATATTCACAATAGCCTTGATTTGCTCTGGACTTGCTTCAATGCCCCTCTTTGTCACCATATAGCCTAAGAATTTACCTGCCTTAACACCAAAATGACACTTGGAAGGATTAAGTTTCATATTAAATTTATCAAGAATATTGAATGCTTCCTCCAAGTCTTTAAGGTGATCCTCAGCTTTCTTGGACTTAACCACCATGTCATTAATATAAACTTCCATAGTGTGTCCAATTTGTCCCTTGAACATCATATTGACTAGCCTTTGATAAGTAGCACCTGCATTCCTTAGTCCAAATGGCATAGCAATATAACAGTATATACCAGTTGGGGTCATAAAGGCTGTATCAAAACAATTTGGCGCCCATCGTGGGGCAAGTGGTGCTATTTTTACTAAAAATCTTTGTGAAATCGTTAATCGGTTTTCTATTTTCAAAACTTTTTGCCACATTGTTTACAATCGCCTCAAGATCAAACATGAGCTCCTCCACTATGTCTGCTGCAACCTCCACTACTACCGGTTCGGTGCTTCCACCACCTCCTCCAAGGATGCCATTTTCTTCACAACCTCAAGATGTTATCCCTACTCGGAGTGTTCAGGGATCTGCTCCCGTTTTAGCCTCTAATGATGAAATTCTAACTTTATTTGGAAGTGTGCAGGAACAAATGAGGCAGCAATAGGAAACTAACCAAATGCTGTTAAGAGAAATGCAACTCTTAAAAGCTAGCTCGAGTAGACCTGCTGAAGAAACTGTCACTCCTATACAGCCCAGGGCTTTGAACTTCAGTTTCGCAGTTTACACTGAGGATAACAGGGGGAATATCGTCCCAAGCCATTCTCAGAATCATACCCCTGAGATACCCTCCTCGGTCAGGATGTCAACTATGAGGAGTTCAGGATATGCTTCAGGATATGGCCAAAATCCTCAGACCGGTAATGTGTCAAATAATAATGTTCTTGCTACTAACAACAATGGCTCTTTGCAGGATGCAGGTATGACGTCAACATTTACCAGAGAGCTCCAGAAATTGAAGGACATGATATCCAGTGTACCTGGAGTGGTCCAGCCAATTCCAGAAGTATCCCAAGACAGCCACAGGATATCCCGATTTGCATATCCTATCTGTGATGCTGAAATCTCAAAAATATTTCAGACTCCCAACATGAAGCTGTATGATGGGACTACGGATCCTGAAGAGCATATTGCCCAGTATAGGGAAAGAATGGAGATTAACCCTATCCCTCCGGAGCTCAAGGAAGCATGCTTGTGCAAGGGTTTTGGATCTACCCTGACAGGATCAGCCTTAAAATGGCTATTAAATGTTCCTCCTCACTCAATTACTTCGTTTGCTCATTTGGTTAATTTATTTAATAGTCAGTTTTCTTGCAGTCGGAGTTTTGAGAAACTAACCAGTGATCTTTATAGGATAACTCAAGGGCCTCAGGAATCCTTGAGGGATTATGTGAACAAATTCAGTCGAGAATCCTTGGATATCCCACATCTTGATGTTGCAACAGCTGTGCAAGCTTTTGAGATGGGGTTACAAAAGGATTCTCAGTTTTATCAAGATCTTGTAATGAATCCCTGCAGGAATCTCGACGAAGCTCGTAACAGGGCTTTGAGATATATCCGTTTGGAAGATGACAAGAAGATGCAGGAGAGGATGAATTCTACCTCAACCTATGAATCAACTAACAGGAAATCAGAATCCTCATATAAGCCATATCGCTCCAAGCCATATGGCAGAAATGATAACAAGAAAGTGAATGCTGTTGAAGATGAGGATCCTGAAGAATATCCTGACTTATCTGAATACTGCTTTTCTGTTAATATACCTGAGTTAATGCATGCTATGCAGGGTTTAGGGGACAAAGCTAGGTGGCCTCGAAAGAACCAACAGAAAGCTGATTGGAAGGATAAATCCAAATGGTGTGCCTTCCATGAAGACTTCGGACATATGACTGAGGATTGCATTGCTTTAAGGAAAGAAATAAGTTACCTGTTAAGCAAGGGGTATCTGAAGGACTTGCTGGGAAGAAAGAAGAATAAAGGGCAGGATCCCGAGAAAGATCCTGAACGAGCAGCTTCACCCCCAGCAGATGCCAAGATAATTAACTTTATTTCAGGAGGATCCGACATTTGTGGGACTTCGTATTCGGCGGCTAAGAGACATGCAAAGGAAGCTAAGAGTGAAAGGGGAGACAAACCAGTCAGGATGACTACCCTCTCAACTGATAAAGTGATCACTTTCGATAGTGATGACAGGGATACTGCTCAGGATCCTCACCATGATGCTTTGGTAATAACATTATATATGGCTAACCATTTTGCACGCAGGATATTGGTGGACAACGGTAGTTCTGTCAATATAATTCAGCTTGAAACATTGAAAAGGATGAATGTATCTCCGATGGACATTACTTCGAAGTCCACTGTGCTCGTTGGTTTCAGTGGAGAAGCTAGAAATACTGTAGGAGAGATAAAGTTACCAGTATACGTTGAAGGGGTCAACTCGATACAACGCTTCTGTGTGATGAACTCCTTATCCTGCTATAACATCATACTAGGCAGGCCATGGATCCATGACATGAAGGCTGTCCCTTCGACTTATCACCAATGCATCAAGATTCCAACCCCTTGGGGGGTCGTCAAAGTTGATAGTGATCAGCAGGAGGCGAAGGAATGCTACACGTCCTCAATGAAATCCTCGACCAGGCCTAATCCAGCATAGCAATTAAAGATGCGGGCCCGGGATACCTTGGAAGCTTCGGAGCAGGATGTGAAGAAAGTTATCCTGGATCAGGATAATCCTGATATCTCGGTACTCGTAGGAACCAATATCCCTCGGGATATTGAAAAACAATTAACTGACTTTTTGAAGTGCAGGATGTCAACGTTTGCATGGAGGCATGAGGATATGACAGGTATATCCAAAGACATTATTTCTCACAAGCTTGGAATTGACAGGTCATTCAAGCGTGTTCAGCAAAAAAGAAGGAAGTTTGCTCCTGAGCGGAATATAATCATCCAAGAGGAAGTTGAAAGATTGTTAAAGTCCAAAATGATCAGCGAAGTCAAGTTCCCAAGATGTTTGGCGAATGTGGTCGTAGTGCAGAAGAAAAATGGGAAATGGAGAGTCTGTGTAGATTACACAGACTTGAATAAGGCTTGTCCTAAAGACCCATTCCCCCTTCCTCATATCGATGCAATGGTGGATGCTACTGCTGGGCATGAAATGTTAACATTCATGGACGCATCCTCGGGATTTCAGCAGATTCAAATGGAGCCTTCGGACCAGGAGGATACTGCTTTCATGACACCAACAGGTATTTATTGCTATACTGCTATGCCTTTCGGTTTGAAAAATGCAGGTGCAACATACAAGAGATTGGTGAACATGATGTTCAAAGATAAGCTGGGGGACACCATGGAGGTGTATATTGACGATATGGTGGTGAAATCTAAAAAGGCTGAGGATCACCTCCAGGATATCAAGGGAGCATTTGATATTCTGGATCAGTATAACATGAAGCTGAATCCTGCTAAGTGCCATTTCGGAGTGGGGGCAGGAAAGTTTCTAGGATATATGGTGACGAAAAGGGGATAGAGGCAAGCCCGGAGCAGATTAAAGCTATCCTGGATATAAAATCACCCTCGAATATGAAGGACGTTCAACGGTTAACAGGCCGAGTAGCAGCTTTGAACAGATTTATTTCAAGATCCTCGGAAAAATGCAAGGAATTCTATGATATCCTCAAGAAGAATAAGAAATTTGAATGGGGAGCAAAGCATGAAGCAGCCTTGCAGGATTTGAAGCGATATCTCTCAACTGCACCTCTATTGATGAAACCTGAAATGGTGAACCACTATCCCTATACCTCGCTGTATCAGGGAATGCTGTAAGTGCCGTTCTTATAAAGGACCATGAAGGTCAGCAATATCCTGTTTATTATGTTAGTAAAAGTTTGTTACATGCTGAAACTAGGTATTCTCATTTAGAAAAATTGATATTAGCTCTAGTTATGGCATCCACAAAGCTTAGACATTATTTTGAGACACATAGGATCCATGTTAAAACAAATTATCCTGTCAAAAATGTGCTTAGGAAACCAGAGATGTCAGGCAGGATGGCCAAGTGGTCAGTAAAGTTAAGTGCTTATGATTTAGTATATGAACCTAGAAATGCCATAAAGTCTCAGGCTTTAGCTGACTTTGTGGCTGATTTCAGTAGTGACATTCAGGATGAGGTAGACCTAGAAGTTCAACAGTTAGGAGAATCCTCAGGATCCTGGACATTATATACTGATGGTGCATCTAATGTAAGAGGAGTAGGATTGGGAATACTACTAAAATCGCCACAGGGGGACATATTACCCCAGGCTATTAGGTGTGAATTCCCTGCTACTAATAATGAGGCAGAATATGAAGCTTTAATTGCAGGATTAGAGTTGGCTAAGAATATGAGTATCAAGAATTTGCAAGTATATGTTGACTCCTTGTTAATTACTAACCATTTTAATGGATCCTATGCAGTTAAGGGTGAGAAATTAATCGAATATCTCGATATTCTCAAAAAATTAGCAGGATATTTTGATGTTTTTACACTTGAACAGGTACCAAGGGAGGATAATGCTGAAGCAGATGCCTTAGCAAATTTGGGATCATCGATCAGGATACCAGAAGGGACCCAAATACCAATATTACATGTCTTATATCCTGCAACGAATCCTCAGGATAAAGAAGTAGCGGCTATTCAGGATCCTGGAGCAGAGTACCCTGAAAAGGATCCTAAATCCTAGACGGCTCCAATCGTGAGATATCTCAAGGAAGGACACATCCCCGGAAATGAAAATCCTAAGGCATTTAGGATGAAGGTATCACGATTCACTATTATAAATAATGTTTTATACAAGAAATCTCTCGCAGGACCGTATTTGAGGTGTTTGGAGGATCCTGAAGCCAAAGAAGTACTTTAGGATATACATGAAGGGGATTGTGGTAACCATACTGGGGGCAGGTCATTATTTTCAAAAGTATTAAGGACAGGATATTATTGGCCGACAATGAGAAAAGAAGCCGCAGAATATGCTCGAAGATGTGATGCATGTCAAAGACATAGTAACATATTACATCAGCCTGCTGAACCGCTGTATCCTATTGTTTCCCCTTGGCCATTTATGAAGTGGGGTATGGATATAGTGGGAAAGCTTCCAAAGGCTCCAGGAGGGAAGGTTTTTATGTTGGCAATGACAGATTATTTCTCCAAATGGGTTGAAGCCGAGGCATTTGTCCAAGTCAGGGATCAAGAAGTAGTATCCTTCATAAAGAGAAATATCCTGACCAGATTCGGAGTACCAGCCGAGATAATCTGTGACAATGGTTCTCAGTTTATAAGCAAGAGAACTACTGACTTTTGCAAGAGTTGGGGAATCAAAATGATAACATCTACTCCGGTACATCCTCAAGCGAATGGACAAGCAGAATCCTCAAACAAGATAATTGTCAATAACTTAAAGAAGAGACTTGGAGCCAAAAAAGGAAGATGGGCAGAAGAATTACCCTTTGTTTTATGGGCTGATAGGACAACGGTAAAGAATGCAACAGGCCAAACCCCATTTTCCTTGGTATTTGGAGCGGAAGCAATGATTCCAATGGAAATGGCGATACCTACTGCAAGATCTATCCTACGGGATCCTGAACAGAATCCTGAAGCCTTATGTCAGGATTTGGATACTATAGATGAAAAAAGGGATGCAGCAAGGCTAAGGATGGCAGCATATCAACAAAGAATATCCAGAGCATATAACAAGAATATAAGGACTAGGAGATTTCGAGTTGGTGATTGGGTGCTAAGAAAGGCTTTTCAGAATACCACTAATCCTGCCGATGGCAAGCTAGCTCCAAAATGGGAAGGACCATATGAAGTTGAGTCAGAAGCAGGGAAAGGAGCATATAGACTCAAGAATATGGAAGGGGATATGTTACCAAGATCCTGGAATGCAATACACTTAAAGCTTTATTTCAAGTGAGTTTAGAATTTAATTTCTAACTCAGGATGGTATGAATTCTATCTTTTTTAAATATGTTTGGTTTAATTTATTGAAACCCAATACTAACTTAAGCATCGGAGGGGTGTTAGCCAAGCTAACACCCACCTTAGTTTAAGGATGTTTTGCAGTATATGCTCCGGGATATAGCTCCAGGATGCTCACTCAGGATACTTCGGAAGATTAGAGGATTGGCCCCCTCTCTCACGTAGAAGGGATCCTGATCCCTTCACAGGTTTAAAGGTATTCACCTTTCTTTCGAATTGGGTTTAAACACCCCGCCTGGAGCGCAAGTTATTCGGGGATAGTTCAAGGTGGCGGGACCAGTCCATGTAAAAGTGGCTGACAATTTCGTTACTATTGGCTATATCCTGAATCCTAAAGGTATATGAGGATTGATCACCCTCTCTCACGAAAGGGTATTTTCATACTCTCTAAGGTTTAAAGGTTTTCACCTTTCTAAGTCTTGGAGTTTATACACTCCCGCCTGTAGCGCACGAAAAGTTGGGATTTTCCCCAGGATACAAGGGATTCATCCCCAATATATTTTTTGGGTTTTACCCTGTAACATGAAGAATTGTCTACACAATGGGAACTGATATCCAAAGGATTTCTAAGTATTTGAAGGCATTGTACACAGGGGACATTCCCACTGAAGCAATGGTGTAAAGCTCAAAGGATAAGGCTCGGACCTAATACACTAAGTGTCTCAGACAGGGGACATCTTCATTGGAAGAGTTGCAAAGGGATTGAAGTTTGAGAATGGGGTTGTACCCTATTCCTGGTATGATCTTTCCTTTGTAAACGTTATTTAAGTTTTTGACAATACTATGTTTGACAAAAGGTTAAACATCCTAATTAGGATAAATTCTCGGGATATATTCTCAGAATATATTTTCAAAATACTTCTCAGGATATTTGATTAAAATATTTGAAACTGATACTAGTTTGAATCTTTGATCATTCAAGTATTATCAAAACAGGTTTTGGAAAAGTGGACTGTCTTTCACTCTTTAAAAAGCTTTCTACAAAGTTGAACGAATTTTTAGAAGTCCTATCTAATAAAAGTTTTCATGATATATCTCTGAGCATATTGATCAGAATATTTTTGAAAGACAGTTGTACAAAATTTTGCAAAGCTAAAATATACATTAAGGAATGCATAACGAAAATTAAGAGGCAACAACAAATAAGTCAAAAGCAAGTTATATTATTAACATGTCTAAAGTTGTGCTTTTGGTTTCACCTCAAACCGAGGCCCATCCGCCAAAAGCACGATTAGTTTTTACCATATCTACGTAGTGGTTGAAGGTTTTATCTCAAAACGAAACATGTCCACCTTCAACCGTTACGACATTCAAAATAGGATATACTAACTGATGACCAAGGGAACTAGAGGCCCGGGTCCTGGATGCCGGAGGTGCTTTAGTAGTCTTTGAAGTGCTAGGCTTCGGTGTGGCAGATGGCTTCGGCTTAGGTTCTTGTTTGACAGGTACAAGCTGGAGTAACTATCCAACTCGTCAAGTTGAAAGCCTTCGAGGTTAATAACTGGCACTACATAAGGGAAGATGCTTTAGGCTTATTATACCTCTAAAAATAATAATCAATTTAATATAAAGATAATATGCTTACCAGACATGTTGGAGCTTGATCTTTGACTTGAGCTTGTGAGTAGCAGGTTAAAGGTTCTTTCACCCTCTGGAAGCCTGTAGATCTCTTTTATTCTTCCTTCTGATTCAGCACTAGGGGGAGCTAGTTCCTTGAAGTTTGCTGCAAGAAAGAAAATAAACACATCAGGATATTGGTTCAGGATGGAGGTTCGGGATATGATTGGGGATATTCCTAAAACCCTAAATCCTACCAGAAGTCAACCATCTTTTAGGAAGGTCAAAACCCTTATCAATGGAGTCTCTTTTCACAAAAAAGAATTTTCTTGTCCACTTATCCTCGTTCTTGGTAGCTTTGAGGATGAGAGGATCTTTGGAAATAGAGAATAGAAGGAATTGGCTGGAACCATGAGATCTTAAGCGATAAGCCTTTGGCAAATCCTCGATGCACAGGTCGGGCATATGGCGAGCCTTAATTCCTTCAAAGGTGACTAATATGCGCCAAACCATGGGCATGATTTGGGCAAAGCTCAGGCCAGTAAGTTCGAAGAAACGAGAAATAAAAGGTGAAAACGGGTATTGAAGTCCTATGGAGAAAGGGTAGGCAAAGAAGCAGACCCATTCATCGGAACAAAAATCCGATCGGACCTCTCGGTCGAATGGACGGAAGATTGTCCCGGTAGGAAAGGCACCGGAAGCTCGTAGGGCCGCGATGTCAGAATTATCGGAAGAACACACCTCTTTTGAAGGTTTCTGAAGCAAATTCTGTTTGTGGAAGGTGGAAACAGAATCCGCCATTTGTGATCTAGTACGGGTAGCCATGAAGGATCACAATCGGAAGAACAGGAGATATAAAGAAGGAAAATAGAAAAGAGAGAGAGAGAAAAGTACCTTATATTTGGTTGAAGATAAAGATAAATCGTAATGAGACGACCCTCGGTTAATAAAGGCTAAATGTAGGGGGTAAAGAGTAAATAACGCCTTGGAAGTTGCACATTGTCATTTCAAGGGTCTCGTCATATTGATTGTCTTAATTGGTGAGATAAAACTTTTAAAATATATCCGTTGGATTGGTATACCAACAGATATATTTGGGGACAATTGTTATGGGTCATTTTCTGAGCTTACATATCTTGATCAATATCCTGCTTTTAATTGTTTATTTGTGATCAGGATACTGGACGGGGATATTGCTAACATGTTGGGCGATATCCTGAGGAATATTGAATTAACCACGTGCAGGTTAAAGGCTGGGGTTCGCTAACGGTCAGATGGACTTCTTCTCCTCAAGACTCGGGCATGTTTGTTATGGGAGAGACGTTGAACCCGAAAGACTAGGTCCACAACGTTCGAGTGAGGAATATTTGTTGGATCCCGGTTATTTAGGATAGTTTGTTATATTTGTTTTACTATAAATAGAAGGGGGCGGATCAGATTAAGGCACTCAACTTTCACATTTTCAAACACTTTCTCTCTAGGTCACTGCAAACACTACACACCACACTTGTATTCGAATTACATTGTAACACATAGTTGATCCGCACCACATCCTGCACTGTATCCTGATATTTGAAGCGATAGAAGAACAAGGCAGCTGCGATTGTCAGCTCCCGAGGTTTTATGCCGGCGATCTAGATTGATCAAGGGCTTTCCTCGTACATCACGTGTCAACCTTTACTTTTCTGCTCATTGTTTGATCATAGATACAGCTCTATATCTTGAGCCGTATCCTGAAACTGTTTTCATAACTAACTTGGTTAACATATTTTTCACACATAATTTTAGCACACTACCTCACTTAACTAATTTGATCACTAAATTGCTTCGGTAATTTTTGACCAAAACACCTTGGACCTGGGAGGATCCTTGGACCGTGTGCATTCCCAAATATCCTCCTGAGCTGAAGGATCCTTGATGCTGAATAGAGGATCCCGATGGCTGAAAATAGGACCCCTGAGGCTGGTAGTGAGAGCCAAATACCTGACTCATTGTTTTTGTTCCATGACGTCTTCCTGGTAATTCACCCAAGTGTTGCACATTCGGGGCTGCTGAGTGCTGGGAAGTTATGACTGGAGTGTCGAAGTTCAGCGACCTTGGCATCAGAGGAGAGTGATCCTCCACTGATTTCTTCTGTTTCTTGATCTCAGCGATCTCCCGGAGGATCCTTTCATTGGTTTTGTCCTGCTCTTGTGCGTGATTCCTCATCTTCAAAATCAGAGCGTAAAGATCATTAGTAGTAGGATTAGTTGAAACAGAAGAAGTTGGTGGTTTTTGGAAAATGGGGGTTTGTTTCTTCGCAGCATTCTCAGCATTCTTCTGGGATCCAGAAGGTGGTGGAGGCAAAGGAGGAACGCCTTGTGAAGAACTGAATGACGGGATTAAGCTTGAAGTGTTCTTCGCTGAAGAAGCCATCTGCCTGGTTGTTATGAATCGAAATGACCACAAAGGTATGAATCTTCTTGGAAATGAAGCACCAATTGCCCCACGGTGGGCGCCAAACTGTTTTGGTCAAAAATCAAGCAATGATAATGCAACCAAACTTTCTGTTGTGAGGTATGATGCTTGAATCAATGAACAACACTAAGGATCACTCTGAAATGTAATGAACAAGTGACACAAAGATTTATACGAGGAAAAAGCCCTTGATCAATGAATGATCTCCGGCATAAAAAACCTCGGGTGATGGAAACTACCGATCACCAACTCAGATTAAACAAGAAATGTATTACAACTTTGGATGATAGCGAGCTAATTACAAGGATCACTATAGTGTATTGTGTAAAAAAGTGTGTAATTGCCAAGTGAATTATCGAGAGCTAGTGAGAGCAGTTGCAAGAGTGTGTGTTTAGCCAAAAATAGCCAACTGTTTCTATTTAGCTCGCTACCCCGTTTAAAAATGGAAAATATCTAAGCTAACAAAAATTCCGCATTTGGTGCAAGTCTTCCACGACCTCCATAACGTCCATTTATGCCATGCACGTGCGGAATAAATATGGAATATGCTCCAGGAATATCGCCAAGACCAAGTCCAAGCTCGTGTTCCTGCAAAACATCATCATATTCAAAGTAGACAATCGTTAGTATAAGGATCCTTGAGATGATCCATGATCCTGATCCTGCAACACTTCTGAGGATCACTAATTCAAACAGAAGTGAGGATCACTAAACCCAACAGTAATTGAGGATCACTGATCATTGGAAAATCCTCCCCTAACAAACATGTAGGTTTGTTTCTTTCTGTTATATAAAAGATTATTTTTCCACAAAAGATATTTAATTATTATATTGTATATATATTATCAAGAATTTGCGTCCTGCATATACATACATATAAATATAAAGTTTTGTTTTTTTTATTTTTTTAAATTTCCTGTAACATATACATATAGTTATGGGTGGTTTTCTGAACATATATCCTGAATTATATCCTGACTATAATGCTTATGTTTGTGACCAGGGTACCGGATCGGGATATTGGTAACATCCTGATATAGTATCTTGGTAGTAACTGATTGTTCACGTGAAGATTAGCATGGCATGACTATAACGTTCAAGTGGACTGCTTCTCCTGAAGACTCGGGCTATTCGGTTGAAAAGAAGACGTTGAAGCCGAAAGAAGAGGACTTCAACGTCTAGGAAGGAATATTCCAAGCATCCCGGTTTTATAGGATAGTTTGTTATCTTTATTTTACTATATAAAGGAGTGGGCGGATCGATAAGACACACAATAATTTCACACACTTTTACTCTCTACTAACTGCAATCACTCGCAATCACCAATACATACACTCGAAATTCATTGTAACACTTAGCTAATCCGTATCATATCCTGCACTGTATCCTGAAATTTGAAGTAATAAGAAGAACGAGGCAGCTGCAATTGTCAGCTCCCGAGGTTTTATGCCGGCGATCTAGATTGATCAAGGGCTTTCCTCGTACATCTCGTGTCACCCTTTACTTTTTTGCTCATTGTTTGATTTTTGATATAGCTCGATATCCTGAGCTATATCCTGAAACTATTTTTTGCAAACTACTAAACTAGAACATTTTCAATACACATTGTTAGCACACTACCTCACTTAACTAATTTGAACACTGAATTTCTTCGGTAATTTTTGACCAAAACAATTTGGCGCCCACCGTGGGTCGAGTGGTGCTATTTCTAATAAAAACTTTCTTAAAATCACTACTTGATTTTCTATTTTCAAAGCTTTTTGCACAACTATTTTCAATGGCCTCAAAATCAAACATGAGCTCTTCTACCATGTCTACTACAACCTCTGCAACAATCGGTTCGGTGCTCCCACCACCTCCAAGGACGCAAGCTTCATCACAGCCTCAAGTTCCTCCGAGGAGGGTTGAAACTCACACATCTCGGGATATTATGCCTACTCAAAATATCCATGGATCTGCTGCTGGGAGAACTCCTATTATGGCTTCTAATGATGAAATTCTAACTTTGTTTGGTAGTATACAAGATCAGATGAAGCATTAGCAGGAGACCAACCAAATGCTGATAAGAGAAATACAACTCTTGAAATCTAGCTCAGACAAGCCTGCTGAGGATACTGTCACTCCCTTGCAGCCCAGAGCATTGAACTTCAGTTCGGCAGTATATACCAAGGATAACAGGGGCAATATTGTACCTACTCATACTCCTGAGATACCCTCATCGCTCAGGGTATCAACTGTGAGAAGTTCAGGATATGCTCCAGGATATGGCCAGAATCCTCTGGCTGGTAACGTGTCTAATAATACTAATACTCTTGCTACTAACAGTGTTGGATCTTTGCAGGATATAGGTGTGACGTCGGCACTCTCTAGGGAGCTTCAGAAGTTGAAGGATATGATATCCAGTGTGCCTGGGGTTGTTCAGCCCATTCCGGAAGTATCCCAGGATAGTCACAGGATATCCCGGTTTGCATATCCTATATGTGATGCTGAAATCCCAAAAAGATTTCAAACCCCCAACATGAAGCTCTATGACGGAACTACGGATCCTGAAGAGCATGTTTCTCAGTATAGGGAAAGGATGGAGATTAACCCTATCCCTCCGGATCTCAAGGAAGCATGCCTCTGCAAGGGTTTTGGCTCTACTCTAACAGGATCAGCCTTAAAATGGCTCTTAAACATTCCACCTCATTCAATTCCATCATTTGCTCACTTGGTTAACTTATTTAATAGTCAATTTTCTTGCAGTCGAAGTTTTGAAAAACTAACCAGTGATCTCTACAGGATAACTCAAGGTCCTCAAGAATCTTTAAGGGATTATGTGAACAAGTTTAGTAGGGAATCCTTGGACATTCCACATCTCAATGTTGCAACAGCCGTGAAGGCATTCAAAATGGGGTTGCAAAAGGATTCCCAATTTTATCAGGATCTTGTAATGAATCCTTGCAGGAACCTGGATGAAGCTCGGAACAGGGCTTTGAGATATATCAGACTGGAAGATGACAAAAAGATGCAAGAGATGATGAATTCATCCTCAACCTATGAATCAACTAACAGGGAGTCAGAATCCTCATACAAACCATATCGCTCTAAGCCGTATGGCAGAAATGACAGCAAGAAAGTGAATGTTGTTGAGTATGAGGATCCTGAGTAGTATCCTGAATTGTCATAATATTGTTTTTCTGTTAATATACCCGAACTAATGTATGCTATGCAGGGTTTGGGAGATAAAGCGATATGGCCATGAAAGAACCAGCAAAAGGCTGATTGGAAGGACAAATCCAAATGGTGTGCTTTCCATGAGGATTTCGGACATGTGACAGAAGATTGCATAGCCCTGAGAAAGGAAATAAGCTATCTACTAAGCAAAGGATATTTGAAGTATCTTCTGGGTAGAAAAAAGAATAAGGGTCAGGATATTGAGAAGGATCCTGAGTGAGCAGCATCACCTCCTCTAGATGCCAAGATAATTAACTTTATCTCAGGAGGATCTGAAATTTGTGGAACGTCTTATTCTACAGCAAAAAGACATTGCGAAGGAGGCTAAGGCAGAATGGGGAGACAAGCCGACCAGGATGACGACCCTCACAACCGATAAAGTGATAACGTTTGATAATGATGACAGGGATAGTGTCCAGGATCCCCATCATGATGGTTTGGTAATAACTTTATATATTGCTAATCATTTTGTGCGTAGGATACTGGTAGATAATGGCAGCTCCGTCAACATTATTCAACTGTAAACCCTGAAAAGGATGAATATTTCCCAGATGGAGATCACTTCAAAATCCACTGTACTTGCAGGGTTCAGTGGAGAGGCCAAGAATACTGTGGGAGAAATAAAGTTACCAGTATATGTTGAGGGTGTGAATTGAATGCAACGTTTCTGTGTCATGGACTCATTATCCTGCTACAATATTATATTGGGCAGACCATGGATCCATGACATGAAGGCTGTCCCATCAACCTATCATCAGTGTATCAAGATTCCTACCCCTTGGGGGGTTGTCAAGGTGGAAAGTGATCAACAAGAGGCAAAAGAATGATATTCTTACTCAATGAAGTCTTCAACGAAGCCTAAAGTAGGATAGCAATTAAAGATACGAGCCCAGGATATCGTGGAAGCATCAGAGCAAGATGTTAAGAAGATTATCCTGGATTAGGATAACCCAGATATCTCGGTGCTCGTAGGAACCAATATCCCTCAGGATATTGAAAATTAGTTGACTAACTTTTTGAAATACAGGATGACCACGTTTGCATGGAGACACGAGGATATGACAGGTATCTCTAAGGACATTATAACTCACAAGCTTGGAATTGACAGGTCTTTCAAGCCTGATCAGCAAAAGAAAAGGAAGTTTGCTCCTGAAAGAAACGCAATTATACAGGAAGAGGTTGAAAGATTGCTGAAATCCAAGATGATAAGGGAAGTCAAGTTTCCCAAATGGCTAGCAAATGTGGTCGTAGTTCAAAAGAAGAATGGGAAATGGAGAGTCTGTGTAGATTACACAGACTTAAACAAAGCATGCCCTAAAGACCCATTTCCTCTGCCTCATATAGACTCGATGGTAGATGCAACTTTCGGTCATGAAATGCTAACCTTTATGGATGCATCCTGAGGATTCCAGCAGATCCAAATGGAGCCTTCAGACCAGGAGGATACTGCTTTCATGACACCAACAGGTATTTACTATTATACTACTATGCCTTTCGGTTTGAAAAATGCAAGTGCAGCGTACCAGAGATTGGTGAACATGATGTTTAAAGACAATCTGGGGGACACCATAGAGGTATACATTGATGATATGGTGGTAAAGTCCAAGAAGGCTGAGGATCATCTTCGGGATATTGAAGGAGCATTTGATGTTATGGGCGATTTTCTGTTCATATATCCTGGCTAATATTCTGACTATGTTTCTTTTGTTGTGATCAGGATATTGGTAACATCCTGATGCGATATCCTACTAGTAACTAATTAACTCACGTGCAGATTGTTGTAACCAGTCTCTAACGGTCAGGTGGACTTCTTCTCCTCAAGACTCGGGCAAATCAGTTATATTATGGACGTTGAAGCCAGAAAATGTGGACTGCAACGTTCACGTATGGAATATTCGCTGAATCCCGGAATAGTAGGATAGTTAGTTGGTTTCTTTTACTATAAAAGGGATTGATCGGATCAGATTAGGGCACACAATTTTCTCGTACACTCTTTCTCTCTAGCTGGAAACACTCAATACACTTACAGTTACACTTGTATCGAATTCACATTGTAACACTTAGTCGATCCGCATCATATCCTGCACTGTATCCTGACATTTGGAGTAATAAGAAGAACAAGGCAGCTGCGATTTCCAGCTCCCGAGGTTTTATGCCGGCGATCTAGATCAATCAAGGGCTTTCCTCGTACATCCCGTGTCACCCTTTACATTTTTGTTCATTGTTTGATCATAGATACAGTTCAATATCCTGAGCCGTATCCTAAAAACTGTTTTTGCAAATAACTTAATTAGCATATTTCCAACACATTTTCTTAGCACACTACCTCATTTAACTAATTTGATCACTTAATTGCTTCGGTAATTTTTGACCAAAACAATTTGGCGCCCCCCGTGGGGAAAGTGATGCTATTTCTACTAAAAGTTTTTGCAAAATCATTACTTGGTTTTCTATTTTCAAAACTTTTTGCTACACTATTTTCAATGGCCTCGAGATCAAACATGAGCTCTTCCACCGTGTCTGCTACGACCTCTGCAACAATTGGTTCGGTGCTTCCACCACCTCCTCCGAGAATGCAAACCTCTTCACAAGGAACTGAAATTCATGTGGCTCGGGATGTTATCCCCGTTCGCAATATTCAGGGATCTGGTCCTGTGTTGGCCTCTAGTGAAGAAATTCTAACTTTATTTGGTAGTGTACAGGAACAGATCATGAGGTAACAGCAGGAGACCAACCAGATGTTGATGAGAGAGATACAACTCTTGAAATCCAGCTCAAGCAGGCCCGCTGAGGACACTATCACTCCCTTGCAGCCTAGAGCTTTGAACTTCAGTTCTGCAGTATATACTGAGGATAACAGGGGAAATGTTGTGCCTAGCCAATCTCAGAATCATACTCCTGAGATACCCTCTTCGGTCAGGGTGTCAACTGTGAGAAGCTTAGGATATGCTTCAGGATATGGCCAGAATCCTCAGACCGGTAACGTGTCAAATAATAATAATACTCTTGCTACTAACGGTATTGGATCTTTGCAGGATGCAGGTATGACATCAACATTTTCTAAGGAGCTTCAGAAATTGAAGGACATGATATCCAGTGTGCCTGGGGTGGTCCAACCAATTCCGGAAGTATCCCAAGACAGCCACAGGATATCCCGGTTTGCATACCCTATTTGTGATGCCGAAATCCCAAAAAGATTTCAAACCCCCAACATGAAGCTTTATGACGGAACCACGGATCCTGAAGAGCATATTGCCCAGTATAGGGAAAGGATGGAGATCAACCCTATCCCTCTAGACCTCAAGGAAGCATGCCTATGCAAGGGTTTTGGTTCTACCTTAACAGGATC
>JARYGA010059699.1:0-28376 GCA_030545235.1 Helianthus tuberosus | reverse complement strand
GGACGCATTTAATTTCGCTAAAAACTGCGTCGAGTGTCAAAAATTAGGGGGTATTTCTAAAAGGGATGAGATTCCCATGCAACCGATCATTATTGTAGATATTTTTGATGTGTGGGGGATCGATTTCATGAGCCCATTCCTTAATTCGCATGGCAATTTATATATCTTGGTGGCGGTCGACTATGTGTCGAAGTGGGTCGAAGCGATTGCCACCAAGACAAATGACCATACCATGGTTTGTAATTTTGTGCAAACCAATATTATTTCTCGATTTGGAATCCCTCGAGTAATCATTAGTGATGGGGGATCTCACTTCAAGAATTTTAACTTTGGCAAACTTTTGAAACTGTATGGTGTTAACCATCGAATAGCTACCCCCTATCACCCTCAAACGAGTGGTCAAGTGGAGGTGTCCAATAGGCAAATAAAAGAGATTTTGCATAAGACTGTTCGACCGGACCGTAAGGATTGGTCGACGAAGTTGAATGATGCTTTACGGGCCTATCGAACGGCTCATAAAACACCTATTTTATGAAAGACTGTTCACACCGGACCATACCGCTTAGTTTACGGTAGAAATTGTCACTTACCGGTCGAGCTTGTACTGTCACACCCTGACTTTTGCGAAAGCGTGATTATGTGTGACTCGCTTAACATCATTGCATTCAATCATAACAACAACTATATGATAAAACTGAAGATGTTCATCCATTAATTAAGTTTAGAAATATTACAATAGCACTGTTTTTAAAACCAAGCGTAGACTTTAAATCCAAAATACAACCCATTCAAATGTTTTAGAGTTCCACAAGGACTCGACAAAAGACTTTAAATAAAACCGGGTTTTGAAAGATGAGTCTTATCTAGGATAAGACACATTATCCAAACCCTTAGATCACGGATGACATCCCTTATTCTTGACGTAACTTGAAACATTCCAAACGCCCGCCAGATCCACCTTTAATTTCCTAAAATACATGTAGTTTGAAAACATCAACAAAAGTTGAGCGAGTTCATGTGTGTGTTTGTGAGTAAACCTTTGAAACATTTGTAGGTATGTCTGTATGTACTTGAAACCCTGGTATGAAAGCAACAAGGAAAACATATCACCAATGGTTTGCAAGGCCATTGATATGTGTGAAGTGATGCAGGGAACTCAAACCTAGCAAATTTGTCTCCGGGAATAAGACATAGTCACCACATGGTCCACTCGATGGACTCATGGGTGGGGCTCGCTACACCCAAATAGATCTATCACTCATGTCCCTCGGTCCTACAACGAGGATTAATGGCCTTAAGTGTTATGCCCACCACTCACATGATCAAGCAGTACCCTTCCTTAGCTAACCATACCAAATCAAAATGTTTGTAAACAGTATGTAACATGCACTTCACCCCCGAAGTTATAAAACTGAAAACAGTTAAAAGAAAAGGGGGAACATGAACTCACAGTTTTGCGTTCCTTATATCCGATGTAACTCAAAGCTTCCTCTAGAACGCACGATTACCTACATGCGTACTACGGTCCATTAGACGAGCGGGTCGTGCCTTGACTTGGTATTGATTAGTGTCTTTGAGTTACGTTTCAAAGTGTCTTCATTAATATTCAAAGTATATAACTATTTGTTAAAATAATTAATATTTTAACTTAAAATTAAATTTTAGAATAATAGTTAAAATAATATATTTTAACTTAATACTTCTCAAGTATTTAAACACGTATATCCTTCCCAAGGATGGGTATATTTGTATTTGCATTCTTGTATATTTTTGCCATATAAAGGTGTCGTATTCCGGTGTGTATTTATACGTATGAAAATGCGTATTTTTATTGTATTCATTAAGTATTCTTATACTTAATTTCGTATCAATTTTCCGGAATATTATTTCTAATAAAAATTCACATATATTTCCAAATAGTATATTCTAAGGAATATTAGAAAAAATTATTTATAATTTTTCCTTTGGCAAAAATATTCGTATTGTCATATAAGTTCCAAAAATAATATTATTTCAAGTCTCACTTAGAAAATATATATATAAACGTATTTTTATCCAAAAATAATGTATTTCAAGTGTACTCAAGAAAATATATATCTTTCCCAAACATTATATATCTTCTAAAAATTCCAAGAAAATATTTTTTTTTACTTCCCAAAAAATAATATATTTTCTCCTTGTCAAAAATTATGATATAACTTTGTAATTATTGTAAAAATCATATTTTCCTTCCCTTGGTGTCCAAAATATTATTTACCAAAATACTTTGTGAACATATTTTCCGGAATATTTTGTAAGTTACATTTCTTATTCGGTTTTCATCAATATTTTGTGTGTAACTTGTATGTTTATTCTTTGAGATTTTGGTAATATTTTGGATTGTAATCCTTGGTATTTTGATGTGTTATATTATTTCAAGTCCTAAAATAATATAACTAATACACAATGTATACAAATAATCACACATGTGTGTCTTCAATGTATATATATTCTAAATATATATATATTTAGCCACTTTTATTTACAAAAACCAACCTCCAACACTTATATTTTGTAACAAAAATTATGGCAAAGTTTGTTTTGGAAACTCATGGTTAAAATACACTCGTAAATATTTGTTTAAAATATTTTTCTAAGTGTTAATATTTTTAGAAAATTTTGCCATAGTTTCCCCTAAAAAATGGAGGTTTCCATGCTTTCAAGCATATCATTTTCTTTTTTAAAAATCATCACAATCAATTTACAATCAACTCTAAACAACTTACTCTTACCAAGTTTGCTAATCTACCACTTCATGAACTTGAAAGTTTGTGAAAATTTGTAGTAACTTGGTAGTGTGTTTAGTAAGTTTAGTTACCCTTTAAAGTGTGGTTGTTTATTTAAAAACATCATTCTTGAAGAATTTAGATGTTTACAACTTGTAATCAGGTTTTACAAAAATGTGTTCTTTATGAAATTTTCTTGTTACACAAGTGTTTCTACACTTGTTTATCCACCAAAAATAGTGTTTGTTTATGTAAGAACCAAGTTTATATGAAACTTATGTTTTTAACTTGGTTTCTTTGAAATACCATTTATAATATTTAGATCCATATGATCAACAACTTACTTTAATCATGGTTTTTCAAGAAAACATTATTTTCCTTCAAGTTCATGCTTTAAGTGTGGATGATCCATCATCCTACAACAATTTCTACTTTCACATCTTGCTAAAACTATGTTTTTAATCTTGATTTAGCAAGATCTTATGATGATTAACATCATTTCTATGAACAATCAAAGATCAACAAACATAACAACTTATATTCAACAAGATTACTTCACATTTTAAGCTTATGTTCATATTTACTTCTCATGATTTTTAGTGTTCTTCAAGATTAGATACTTGTAACATCTTTTAACCTACTAAAATAGAAGTAATATGGAGTGTACAAGGATCTTACCACTAGCTCAAGGCTAGGGATGAATCAAGTGTAGAAATCAAAAGGATAAAAGAAAATAAGAGGGGTCCTTCTACTTCCAAAGCCACCAAGCTTCCTTATCTAACTTCTAGCATCTTTGTATAATCTTGTAATGTATGAGAATGGAAGAATGAAGATCATGGTGGGTGTGCTATGGTTCAGCCGAGAACACAAGGAGAGGGAGAGAGAGCTTTTGTGTGTGAAGTGTGTGTGTGAGAATGAGACTTGATCTTTCATGTATACTTATAACCCCATTCTAACACTTTAACCCTTATGTAATATGCTCATTATGGGGAAACAAGATCTTATTTTTAATTGCAACAAAATCACAAGTGTGGGGCCCTAGTATGGGCCGTCCATAGGTGGGGAGGGGGGGGGGGTAGTAGACTAGGTTTTAACGAGTTAGTTCATTCTAGTTCAAATCCAAGTGTTTAGTTAGGGTGTTTAGTTATTAGATATTTTTATGGGTTTGTTACGGTATTCGGGGATCATAACTAGCTTGGTAATGTTAAAACAATGCTTCTAGTGTACATTTGGTGTTTCGGGTAATGTCCGGTTGTTCAGTTGGCTACCGGTTCGTTAAGGTGCTAAACTATGCAGTTTAGTGTGCTTTATGTCTCCTTTTGTGACAGTTTTGATTCCCGACACTTAGGAAAGTATTTAGGACCATTTAAGCATATTTCTGCATGATATTAGATTGTTTAAATGCTGAATTTTGCTGAATTTGCTGAATTCTGCAGTTTATGTGAGTTTTAGGCACTTTCCGGCACTTAAACTATCTCTAGGAAGGTAGTTTTGTGATCCTTACTTTCCTACACACTATACTAGTGTAATACTTGGTTTCCGGCTCATTCTGTGTTTCAACACAATGTCTGTCTATCTACTGAATTCTGTCAGCATTTTTCTGATTTGTCTTTTAACTGTGCTAACTGTGTCTCGTGCATCGTTTGAGTAAATAAAGTTCTCATGCAATAAGGATATGACATTAAGCAGCATGTGATGCACATGAATGTATATGTAATAATCAGAAAGCAATTCAAGCAATTAATTGTAATTCAGCACAGTCATTAAGCACTAATCATTATTTAATAATTGTACGGATGCATGCAAATTTGACAGTTGTCACATTCTCCCCCTGTTAAGAAAATTCCGTCCTCGAAATTTAAACTACATTAACTCCTTAGGGTTACATTATGCGTGTATGGATATGCATAATACTGAGGTATATAACCACGAAACCGAATCAAAACTTATTCGAATCAGGTGAATCCAAGGACATATTATTACAACAAGTACCCAATGGTTAAAGGTATGTGTTTTCAGAATTTGATGTCAAAGGACACGTGGCGTATAAATGTATAATCTAGTGTAAATTAGCTAGCAGGGGTTCAACAAAAGAGGAGTTTCGATCAATAAAATTCCAAACGATCGTTTACAACATGCAAATGAGTTTTCCGAAACAATAGCATCCGCTGGATGAATTTAAAACCGGCTAGCTCAAATATGATAGTAACATGAAAATGATCTTGTCAACTTTCGAATAAATAAATGGTTAAGATTAGTGTCCTGACATCCTTGAATTGCGAAAATACACCGAAGTGAAATACAATCGAATCTGGTGTATCATTGTCTTAATTCGTAGTTGCATTAAGAATGTTTAGATGACAAGTCAAACAAAAGTAGGTGTAGTTTTGTGTGAAATGGTTGACCATGATTAGCACAAGCTACAAGTTTGTATTGACACCGCAAGGTGTTGTAATAGCATAATTTAATAATAGCGGTGACCGAACAAGTTCACCGTGCTTGAGATCAAATGAAAGTGTAATGAAGCAATCCTGAAAATTCGATTCAAACGGCATCGTAGGATTTTTCAATATAGAATCATTAAAGAACTACTGCTTCCGATCGAATGAAGAAAAATAATGAATACTGCAAGGCATTAGATCGATAATGAAAGAACCGTTAGGAGGTACACTGGAATATAAAATGAATTTATGTACCATTGTCTTGACACACAACTGGGTTAGGACTGCTTTAATCGTGATAAAAAAAACGGATTTAGAGAAAGTCAATAGATAAACAATTAAATCCGTGTATGAGACGTGTAAATGAGGTTAGCGCAAGCTTCAACTTAACAAACGCATCACCACGAGGTGTTGAAATTAATGAACGATTTAATGGAGCCGTGGACCAAACAAGTCTACTACGACTCGGAACAAAAGAACATTTGTATGAATAACTTGAATATGATGCCCTCAATACATCATATGGTA
This sequence comes from Helianthus tuberosus, assembly GCA_030545235.1. Taxonomy (NCBI): domain Eukaryota; kingdom Viridiplantae; phylum Streptophyta; class Magnoliopsida; order Asterales; family Asteraceae; genus Helianthus; species Helianthus tuberosus. The sequence continues at coordinate 22,642 of JARYGA010059699.1, read as the reverse complement.
TTATGAATTTAATATGCGAAATGGACAAGTTCAAGGAATTGAACTTGGTTTCAGCGCAATCTGACAATAATCGCATGTATCGACAAAGGAATTTTGGCATAGTTACAATGATAAACTATGTATGAAGTGAAACTTCAAGAAAGTGTGTTGACTTGATAGCAAATGAGCCAATAATTACAATAAGGTAGGTCACTAGAATCACAATTCAATAATTAGATTTAACGAAATGATATTTGGAACTTTGATGAAGCGCTCCTTCGAATTGAAACCACATGCATAACAAACGGTGCACGCGTAACATATAAATTTCCAAGAAATGCAACAATGAGTATTTGCTAAAAGGAGGCAATGATTTCGTATCAAGGCAAAGGAGTGTTTGCTTTAACGAGGAGAATTGTCGGGATGCAACTACCATTAAGAGGAGTAGAGACGCAAGAATCTACTTGCTAGAAGCAAAAGTGGAAACTTCAATAGAAGAAATTTGAGTACTTTACCCGTGTGGTTAACTAAAATAGCTTACAGGACGCGGTGATAAGGTTTTTCCGAGTTAATAGACGTGGTTTCCTAAGCAATATCCTTTAGCGAGTTCCGACCTACGCTCCTGGTAGTTGATGCACATACGACAGCTATCGTCCTTCTTCTTAACGAGCAAAACTGGAGTTTCCCAAAACGAGAAACTGGTCTGTTAACTTCCTTCTCTAGAAACTCCTGAAGCTACACTGAAAATCCTTGCATCTCCGAAGGTGTAAGTCGATAAGGTGTCTTAGCTACAGGCGCGGTGCCTGGAATCAACTCAATGCGGAATTCGGCTTGTCGCTGAGGGAATAATTCCGGCAAGTCTTTGGGGAAGACTTCAGGATATTCCTTCTATAGGGTTATCTTCGAGATCTGTTTTTTTTTCGGCTTCTTGGCCCACGACATGAGCCAAGGAAACAACGCATCCTTTACACAACAACTTTCGTGCCAAGCAACTAATAATCCGAAGTGGCGTATCCTACTTCTCTCCATGAATCACGATCGTCTCTTCACTCGCCATCGGGATGCGGATAATCTTCTCATGGCGAACAATCTCCGCACGATTACTCGACAACCAATCCATCCCAACCGCGACATCGAAGCTTCCCAACTCAACTTGGCAGAAGATCTATCGAGAACTCACGCTCTCCTAGTTTTACCACATGGCCTCTAATTACTTCGTTGACCTCCACTAGCTCCCCCCATTAGCTGGTTCTATCGAATATGGGATATCTAACTTACTTGCTACTAAGCCAAGTACACTCTTTAACTCTAGAGATGCGAAACTAAAATTGGCTACAGTATCAAGTAATGCAGATGCATAACGTGGACTAATATGGGACGTATTGATGACCATGTTTGGATCCTGGCGTGCTTCCCTAGCTCCGGTGTTGGACATTTTTCCACGATCTTGTTTAATCTCCCTCGGGCAATCTTTCCTAAAGTGCCCCACGTCACCGCAGTTATAGCACCCTTGACCACATTCTTGGTTGTCGCCATTTCCGCCTTGATGGTTGTTGTTGTTTCCTTTGCGATTTCCGCTACCATCTTGACCTTCTTTTCCATATCCAGCACCATACCAACACGTCTCCTTAAGGTGACCAATTTTCCCACAAGTTTCACATTTCCTATACCTACATTGCCCAATATGGTGAAGTATACAGTTGTCGCACTTAGGGAGGATCCTCCTGGAAATCAGTGAGCTTCCTTTTGTTCTTTCCATATGACTCCACCTGAGTTTCCTTTTTCTCGTCATAGTTTGAAAGCTTTTCCAGCCTAGCCGCTTCTTTATTGAGTGCCATACTTAAATCGACCGCATCGATATTTGTTGGCGGAGCTGATGCCGTCATTAAGCGCAGGATCTGAGGCGCCAGTCCCCAGATTAATGGCTCCATCCTTTTCAACTCTGGTTCCACCAGGTACGGAACAACTCGCGACAAATCATGAAGTCTCTGCATGTACTCCGCCACCTTTGGACCTTCCATCTTTAGCTTCCAGAATTCGAATTCCAGCTTCTGGATCTCCATCTGAGAACAATACTCCCTACGCATCATTTCCTTCAGCTCATCCCATGTTAAAGCATTCGTAGAAGCTTCGCCCATTATTCGAAGCCGAAGGTTCCACCATAACAGGGCCTCATCTTGAAATGATCCTGACACATATGGGACTTGTTGCTCTGGCGTACATCCGCTCATTCGCAAAACAGAATCCATATTTTCAGCCCATTTCACAAAAGCTATGGCACCTCTAGTGCCGTCAACGTTCTGAAGCTTGCAGTCCAAAAACTGATTGTAGGTACAATCTGTACCCAAGCAATTTTCGTCACAGAAAGCATTAGCAAAGCACACTTGGAATTGTCCAAACGTATTGTAATGTGTCTTAGGTGACTTAAACATTACCGTTAGGCGGGTTATTCCCTGAGATACTTTCGCTATGTCTGTAGCGAAGAACCTCGTGCCGAGCTATGGCCTATGTGATGTGCGCTTGTAATTCTGCCTCGGTTAGCCGAATGATTTCTTGATGAGACATCTTCTAAGAAGAATTCGAATTGGTCAGGTCTCATGTATATAGTCATTTAGAGGTCATATGTACATACACATAGTAAATTATCATATCAACCAATCAAGCAACGGCATAATCATAGCATAAACAAATAATTTGGGAATTATGTTTAATGAGAGCATATCAAGCAAGCACGTAGTATCATAATTATAGCACACACATGCTGATCAACAACGTGCTTAACGAAGACATAGCGATTGAGCTCTCATTATTTACCGACCACAATCACATTGTCTACAAAGTGTTTCACATCAAAAGGGACACAGGGTCACCCTACCCTTGACCAATAAGTATCAAAATCCCGTGGTCAAAAGTGGTCTTCAAGAGTCTCCACAATCTCGGGTCATTAGTAGTGTCTTTACCCCAAAGTAATGCAATCCGCATAAAGCCAAATGCCAACTATACTGATGACTGAGGTGGAGAAGAAAAGCAAGCTGCTAACGTGTGCGAGCTCCTCCTCGAGCTTGTACATACGTCAAGGTAACTAACTGATCTGTTGCTCGATAGTAAAGAAAGGAGCATCGGAACTTGGGAAAGGTGTAAGAGCAGCAGGTGAGAGTGCAGAAGGAGGGAGTGATGAATGTGGAGGATCAAAGTATACTGGCAAAAGACAAGGTGGAGGACGTGGTGTCAGCTCAAGCTCCAAATCTCTGTGACTCATAACCTCAAACTCTAGCTGATGTGACAGGAGCAACTCATTCAGTGTGTAGCCTTCATAATGAGAGGGATGGTAGGGGTCTGAAATCAGCATAGTGTATAGTAGGAACCATCGGAATGGCTCGTCCATCGGTGAAGTATTGAAAGGAGCAACATCGGTGGGTGCGGGTGCAGGAAGAAATATCTCAAAAAAAGAGAAGATCATCAGGTGCAGATACTGGGTCAGGTATAAGGGGTGTAATGTCTGGTAAACCAAAAGAAATAGGGTCATGATCAAGCAAGGGCTCAGGATCAGCAGGTGCAACATCAAGCTGACCTAAAAGGAACAGGAGCTGGCTCAGGAGCAGGCTCTGGGTCGCGTGAAGATGTGGGATCTCGAGTAGGTAATAGTGCAGCAGTCATAGCGGTGCCGTCGTCTAAGTCAGTAGCAAAAAGCTGCAATCCGGCCGTCTGTAAAGCTGCAGATGTCACAGACTCAAAGGAGTCTGAAATCGAGTGTAAAATGGAAGCAGAGGAATCTCGGGAGGTAGCATAGCAACGACATCCTCAGCTATCTCTCCATCACCCTGGGCGTCAACGGGAGGATCATCAACTAACAAATCAACGTCAAATCGTCGAAAGGGCAGATCCTCAGGAGGAATGACCACGAGAGGTACGGCATCGAGGATCGGAGCCACGATGTGCTCACCATCGGAATGACCAGTGATGAGGTGGTCATGGACTGAAACAAGAATGACAAAAGGATCCTTGTCAGGGAAGCCATCAGCAAGGGTAAATCATCACCAAAGTCTGGTAGCGCGAACGGTTGGAAGTCGTCCTCGTCCTTGGTCAGCAGGTCAGGGTCACTCTCAGTGTCTAACGTAAATATCTCTGGCGCAGGTGCAGTCTCATTATCTGTGACGGTGGCCATAGGGTCGTCAACATCTGACAACTCGCTCTCGGAAGAACGTGACATGTGTGCCGGTACATAATAATCATAGCATGTATATTCATAGTAATTGTCACACCCCAAATTCCACAAGCGGAGTATCACCGCAAGGAGCGTGACATGACCAGGATCAAGCCACCAATCATATTGAACAATGTATTAAAGTAAACATAAACCAAACACAATATAATTGGTGTCCCAAAAGAAATTAACCAAGTTTAAGTTATCAGCGGAAGCATAAGGTGTAAAATCAAAACATAAGTTAAAAGTTCAAATGTTTAACATGGAACTCAACAGTCCATGTCCCAAAACGACCTCTCCTTCTCGTGCAAGCTCCAAGTAGACACCTAACGACCTGCAAGGCATATAGTAACGAATCAACAACAAATTTGAGCGAGTTCACAATTGGTTGTCCATTTTAAAGTTGTTCCAAAAACCATAAGTTCATTCGGAAACCATGAGTTAACCAATTCCTTGTTTCCCAAACCATAACCAGTGGGGGCTACCCCATGTTAACCACTAGACCCGTTACCATATCGACAACTGACTGGAGTATGTTGTGCCATACGTCAATGTCTATCATCATTGACTAAGTGCCCAGATCCATTAGTCCACTCCCGTCCTCTACGGCACGGTGTGAGGCTTGTCAAACCTAATAGCGCTATTTAACTAATGACCCGCTCGCCATTGGCCCAGCGATTAAGTCGATATAAAAATGAGGGACTTCATGATAGAGTTTTGGTCTAGTAAGTTATATGTTGTCGTCCATCCTATGGAGGACGGAGGTACGTAATCTACCCAAGGAGAATACGCAGGTTTAATGTTGTCATCCTTCCCATGGAGGATGAAGGTACATACTCTACCCAAGGAGAATATGCAGGTTCCATTTTAGTTTCTTAACCCATTCCCAAACCACCGGGAATCCCATGCCTTGTAGAAAGTGTGAACTCACCTTAGGTTAGCTCGGCGGATACACAAAAAGGTCACTTGAGCTATATGTGGTCAACCACGTCCTAACATGGTTACCATACAAGTCAGGTCTAGGTTCAAGTAGTGCACATAAGTTTTACACATAAACTAATAGGTTATAACACGTAATGATCATGGCAAGCATATTCAACACGTTAACAGTCAAGTGCATAACATATCTGAACTTGTGCGACTCAAATGATTGGGCTCGCACAAGTTTAATGGCCCAACAGCCTTGTGCGATTCACTAATTGACGCCCAATAGTATCCGGCCCAACCTGTTGTGCGTCCAGCACAACTTGTGCGACTCACAATAGGTTGTGCGATTCAAAACATACCCGGCCCAAATAACATAAGCAATCCACATGCATACGGCCGAAACAAATAAACATGATTCAACTTGTGCGGTCCATTTGGCCTTGTGCGACCCAGGACATCTTGTGCAACTGGGTTTTGGGCTTTAAGGCCAAACGGCATAATAAAGTTCCACAAATGTGTATGGCCCAATGTCACACCCTGACTTTTGCGGAAGCGTGATTATGGTGTGACTTTCTTAATACCATAGCATTCAATCATAACAACAACTATATGATTAAACCATAAGATGTTCATCCATAAATTAAGTTTAAAAATACCACAACATACTTGTCTGAAACGTAGACTCCAAATTTAAGTTACAACCACAACATGTTTAAATGAGTTCACGAAGACTCAACAAAAGACCTTAAATAAAACCGAGTTTAGAACCATGTATCTCGTCCAGGAATAAGATACATCTCCTAAACCCTACGACTTCGGATGACATCTTTTATTCATGACGCAGCTTTAAACATGCAAACACCCGCCAGATCCACTTAATTCCCTGAAATACATGTAGTTTAAAAAATCAACAAAAGTTGAGCTAGTTCATGTGTTTGTGTATATGTATAAAACCTTTGTGTTCATTGTATGTATGTATATTTGTAAATCCCGGTATGAAAGCAAACAAGGAAAAGATCACCAATGGTTTGGATGGCCACTGATATGTGTGACGACGTAGGAAGGCTCAAACCTAGCAAATTTGTACCGGGCTTCCGGCTGGAAGACATAGTCACCCTATGGGCCACCCTGGTCCTCATGGGTGTGGGCTCGCTACACCCAAATAGATCTATCACACATACCCCTAGGTCCTTATACGAGGATTAATGGTCTCAAGTATGCGCCTACCCATTCACATGATCTATGGTACTTTCCTAGGCTAACCATACCAATTGTATTTATATGTAATCCTTTTGTAACATGTATTTCACCCCCGAAGTTAATAAACAAAACAGTTTAAAGAAAAGGGGGACATGAACTCACTGTCTTGCGTCTTCAGTACTCGTAACTCAGATTCCTTCAGCAAACACGACTACCTACAATGTACTAATGTCTATTAGACGAACGGGTCGTGCCTTGACTTAGAATTAACGTTTCTGAGTTACGTTTCTTTTATGTCTTCAATATTATTCCAAGTTATAATTATTTGTTAAAATAATAATCATTTTAACCTTAAATTATATTCAATTTTTGGAATAATCGTTAATCAATATTTTTGTAATAATACATCTCAAGTATTTATATTCGCATTTCCTTCCCAAGGATGGGGGTATCTCATACATGTGTATTCGTATTCTTGTATTTGTAGTTCCAAAATAATATATTTTCAAGTCTAACTTTAGAAAATATATTTAAACTTATTTTGTCCAAAAATAATGTATTCCAAGAGAATATATATTTTTCCCAAAAATCATATATCTCCTAAATAATCCAAGAAAATATATTTTTACTTCCAAAAATAATATATTTTCTCTTTGTCGAAAATATGATATAACTTGGTAATATTTAGAAAAATCATATTTTCATTTCTTATATCCAAAATATTATTCATCAAAAATATTTTATAAAGGTATTTTCCGGAATATTTTGTAAGTTACGTTCTTTCGTTCAGTTTCACCATATTATGTGTGTAACTTATATATTTATTCCTTGTGATTTTTTGTAATATTTTAGATTGCAAATTCTTGGTGTTTTGTTAAGTTATATTACTTTAACCCTAAAATAATATAACTATTACACAAGGTATACAAATATTCACACACATCATGTCTTTAATGTATATATATTCTAAATATATATTTACCCATTTTTATTTATAAAAACCAACCTCCAATATTTGTATTTTTGTAACAAAAATTATGGCAAAGTTTATATTGAAAACCATAGTTAAAATACACTTGTAAATATTTGTTAAAAAATATCTTTCTAAGTGTTCATGTTTTTAGAAAATTTTGCCACAGTCTCCCCTAAAAATGGAGGTGTCCATGCTTTTAAAGCATATCATTTTCTTTTTAAAATCATCACAAACAATCAACAATCAACCCTAAGCAACTTACACTTACCAATTTGCCATAATCATGTGATTTATATAACATCATGAACTTGAACTTTCATAAAAACTTGTAGTAACTTGGTAATGTGTTTAGTAGGTTTAGTTACCCTTTGAAATGTATTTACTTCTTTAAAAACTTCATCTTTAAAGAAGTTGGGTGTTTACAACTTCCAAACACATTTTCTAAAAATGCTTCTTTATGTAGTCTTTTTGTTACACGAGTGTTTCTACACTTGTTTAACCCTTAAAAATAGTGTTTGTTTATGTAAAAACCAAGTCTATGTAAATCTTGTTATTTAACTTAGTTTCTTTGGAAAACTATTTTTGAAATCATCCAAGTTTATGTTTAGTAATCATGTTACATGCTTCATCATTCATAAAATCATTTTCTTTTTCAAGTTCATGAGAAACATAAAGTATGATGATCTTGGTCTTTCACAAGATCACCACCTTAACTTACTAGATCATGTGTTAAATCACAATCTAGTAGGTTTCATATGATGTCTAACATCACTAACATAAATCATCAATCATCAAGAAGCAAATCAACACTAATCAACATGTATTCTTATGTTATTAAGCTTATGTTAAAGTTACATCTTCTTGTTCATTAGTGTTCTTGTGATTAACATCTTACATAACATCTTTTAACCAACTAAATATGAAGTAAAATCAAGTGACAAGAAGCTTACTACTAGCACAAGGGCTAGGGAAGAACACTAGAAGATGAAGGTGACAAATGTGAAGGATAATAGCAAATGGAAGAGGTCCTTGAAGATCCACAAGCTCCAAACTTCCTTAGACACCTTCTAGCACCTTGTGATGAACTTGAAATGGATGATCAAAGCTTGACAATGGTGGTGGTATGGTTGATGATGTTCGGCCGAGAGGGGGAAGAAGGGAAGGAGAAAGATGGTGTGTGTAAGTGTGTGTGAGATAATGAGCATTAGATCTTCCATATCTTACTTATACACATATTAAGAGTTTAACCAATGGATAATGTGCTCCCTAAGTACAATAACAAATCTCTAAACAAATCAATTGAGATCAAGCAAGATCAAGGGTGGGCCACACCCTTGTGACCGTCACCCAAGGGGGGGGGAGTATAGGTTGGGTTGTAATGGGTGGTTAATCATATTAGTTGAAATCTAAGTGTAGTGTTTAGTGTTCATGCATATTATATGTTATATAGTGTGTTAGGGTGTTCGGGGATTATAACTAGCTTAGAATTGTTAAAACAATGCTTCTAGTATAATTTTGATGTTTCGGGTAGTGTCCGATTGTTCGGTTAGATACCGGTTCGTTAAAGTGTCAAACTATACCGTTTAGTGTTCTTTATGTACCCTTTTGTGACACCCTTAATTCCCGACACTTAGGAAAGCATTCAGGACCATTTAGTCATATTTTTGCATGATACAAACTTGTTAAAAAAGCTGATTTATGCTGAATTCAACACTTTATGTGGGTTTTAGGCACTTCCCGGCACTTAAACTATCACTTAGGAATGCAGTTTTGTGGTCCTTACTTCCCTACACACCATACTAGTGTGATACTTAGCCTCTGGCTCATACTGGGCCTCAAAACACTGTTTGTCTATGTACTGAACTTTGTCAGCATTTTTTCTGAGTTATCCGCTAACTGTGCTTGGTGCATCATTCTTGTTAATATGGTTTACATGTAATAATGAAGTGACATCATGCAATATGTGATGCACATGTAAGTATGATACAGTAATCAGAAAGCAGTTAAGTATAATTCAGCACAGTCATTAAGCATTAATCAATTGTACGGATACCTGGATTTTTTACGGTTGTCACATTCTCCCCCTGTTAAGAAAATTCCGTCCCGAAATTTTAGCTCTGCCACTAGCTGTAGGGGAGTTGGGGAACAAATGCGGGTATTTTTCTTTCATCTGATCCTCACGCTCCCAAGTGAACTCTGGGCCATGTCGCGCGTTCCATCGAACCTTGACGAGTTTGACACTACTCCTACGTGTCTTGTTAATCTTCCAATCAGTAACCTCAACGGATCCTCGCAGGGACTCAGCCCTGATGTTTTCTGCTTTCAATGCCTCAATCTGAGCTTCTCGTATCTGAGTAGGAAGACTAGAGTGGATGGTAAGCTGTAACGCACGTACACGCTTAGGTTTAGTCTCCTTCCGACTGAGGGCGTCGGCCACAACATTGGCTTTGCCTGGATGGTACTTGATCGTGCAGTCATAATCATTCAGAAGTTCGACCCATCGATGGTGTCGCATGTTCAACTCCTACTGATCGAAGATATGCTGGAGACTCCTGTGATCGGTGTAAATGGTGCACTTGGTACCGTACAGGTAATGCCTCCATATCTTGAGGGTGAAAACAACATCTCCCAGTTCCAGATAGTGGGTAGTGTAGTTCTTTTCGTGAACTTTAAGTTTTCGTGATGCGTAAGCAATGACTTTTTCACGTTGCATCAACACACAACCTAGTCCCTGGATTGACGCGTCACAATAAACCACAAATCGTCTGTGCCTTCAGGTAACGAGAGAATAGGTGTGATACAAAGTTTTTCCTTTAGTTGCTGAAACGTTGATTCTTGTGCATCACCCCAACGGTAGGTGACACCCTTCTGAGTTAGTGAAGTGAGAGATTGCGCAATCTTTGAGAAATCCTTGATAAACCTTCTGTAGTAACCCGCCAAACCCAAGAATTGGCGGATTTCAGTTGGTGTACGAGGTGCAGGCCAATTCCTGATTGAGTCAACCTTGGATGGATCCACATGAATCCCATCCTCATTTACCACGTGGCCTAGGAAATGGACTTCATGAAGCCAAAAGTCGCATTTCGAAAACTTAGCATACAACTGCTCTGCTCGAAGAAGTTCCAAAATAAGTCGCAGATGACACTCGTGTTCCTCCTGACTCTTGGAATAGATCAGGATGTCGTCGCTAAACACAATAACGAACTTATCCAAGTAGGGTTTGCACACTCGGTTTATAAGGTCCATGAAGACCGCAGGTGCAATTGTCAACCCAAAAGGCATGACCAGATACTCGTAGTGGCCGTAACGAGTCCTGAATGCTGTTTTGGAGACGTCCTCGTCTCGGACTCTCAGCTGATAATAGCCCGATCTCAGATCAATCTTAGAGTAGAAACTCGACCCTTGCAACTGGTCGAATAAGTCATCAATACGAGGAAGAGGATAACGATTCTTCACGGTCACCTTGTTGAGTTCGCGATAGTCAATACACATTCGGAAGGTACCGTCTTTATTCTTCACTAACAGAACTGGTGCTCCCCAAGGCGAAGAGCTAGGACGAATGAAACCCTTGTCCAAGAGCTCTTGCAGTTGCGTAGATAGTTCCTCCAGTTCTGATGGGGCTAAACGATAAGGTGCACGAGCTATGGGCACTGCTCCAGGGGCTAGCTCAATTTGAAACTCGACCTGATGATGAGGCGGAAGACCAGGTAATTCCTCAGGAAATACCTCAGGAAAGTTGCGTACGACAGGGATGTCTTCTATTTTCTTCTCTTTCGTTAAGGTGTCAGTAACGAGGGCTAGAATAGCTGTGTGGCCCTTTCGTAAGCACTTTTGGGCCTTAAGGAAGTATATGATGCCTACTACTGCACCACTCTTGTCACCACGAATCACGAGAGGTTCTTCACCAGAACGAGTGATGCGGACAATTTTCTCCTTGCAAAGAATTTCCGCTTGATATTGAGATAACCAATCCATCCCAATGACAACGTCGAAGCTACCAAGATCTATTGGAATGAGGTCGATAGAGAAGGTCTGATCAGCAAGAACAAGATTACAACCCTTAACTATGTGTGTGGCATCAATATTTTTACCGTTTGCTAGTTCTACAATGTGCTTGGTGTTCAAAAGTGTTGGGGTACGCTTAAGCATCTGACTAACTTTTAAGGACACGTAACTAGTATCGGCAGCCGAATCAAATAAAACAGAAACATAGAAGTCGTCCAGTAGGAACTTACCTGTCACAACGTTGGGATCGTTCCTTGCATCGCCCTGACCAATTACGAAAACTGTCACACCCCCAAAATCCACCATGCGGAGTATCACCGCTTGGAGGCGTGACATGACCAGGATCAAGCCACCAATCATATTGAACAATGTATTTAAGTTGGATAAAATCCAACCACACAATATAATTGTGATCAAAGCTAGTTAACCAAGTTCGAATTAAACAGCGGAAGCATTAAAGGTAAAACCAAATCATAAGTTTAATAAGTTCATAAAGTTCAAATGTTAAGCACGGAACATAACAGTCCATGTCCCACAACGACCTCCTCCTCGTGCAAGCTCCATAAGCATCTAACAACCTGTAAGGCATGTAACAACGAGTCAACAACAAAGTTGAGTGAGTTCACAGTTGGTTGTTTAGTTTTAAGTTGTTTCCGAAAACATGGTTTGTCTATTGCTGGCTTACTTGCCGTAGGGGTTACCCCATAGTTGAAAATATGATTAACCAGTTCCTTCTTTATTACCCAAACCATATCCATAATCAGTGGGGGCTTCCCCATGTGAACCACTAGACTGTTACCATATCGACTACTAACGAAGTAAGTTGGGCCCTACGTCAATGTCTATCATCATTGACAGTTTGCCATAGTCCATTAGTACACGCCCGTCCGACTAGCACAGTGTGAGGTTTGTTAAACCTAATAGCGCTATTAACTAATGACCCGCTCGCCATTGGCCTCGGCGATTAAGTCAATATAAAATGAGGGACTTAATGATAGAGTTTTGTCTGGTAAGTTTTAAGGTTGTTGTCCTACCCAAGGAGGACGAACGTACGTATTCTACCCAAGGAGAATACGCAGGATTAATATTGGCATCCTACCCAAGGAGGATGGCGGTACATATCCTACCCAAGGAGGATATGTAGGTTCCGTTTTAATTCTTTAACCCATTCCCAACCACCGGGAATCCCATGCCTTAGAAAGTGTGTGAACTCACCTTGGTTTGCTCGGTTAGATTAGTTACTCTAATAATCAGAAATCAAGCACGTCCTAATAAAGTACAGATAACAATTAATTTCTCGTGCATGCATAACACGTATCCTACGTACGGTTTATCTACTCATTACTTCTATCACATACCACACAATTCAAATATCACACTCTGACTTTTGTGGAAAGATCACATTTAAAAATACACTTGTAACACTTGTTAGAAAATATTTTCTATGTGTTGGAGTTTTTAGAAAATTTTGCCAGAGTTTCCTTTGTAAATGGAGGTGTCCGTGCTAATAAGCATATAATTTTCTTTTCCAAAAATCATTCAACAATCAACAAAAATTTACCAAGAGCAAACTATTCCATTTACAAACCAACATGAACTTGATGTTTCATAAAAACGCGTAGTAACTTGGTAAGGCATTTAGTGGGTTTAGTTACCCTCCAAAGTGTGTTTACTTTTGTTAAAATCTCATTCTTGGGATTTTTTAGATGTTCACAACTTGTGATCATATTTTACAAAAATATGTATTTACAACATGTTCATGTGTCAGTAGTATCCATATACTTACTTTATTTCCAAAACAGTGTAAGGATCATGATCTTTCAAAAGTCGTCTTTTAAACTTGGTTTATTTAGGAAAGACCATTCACAAGTCTTGGGATTACAAGTTTACTAGTCCACTAGGTTTATTACTTTGTAGGAAAATCATTTTTATTATCAAGTTCATGTTTTAAATAAGAAGATGATTATTTTATAAAAGCACATAATCATCTCTAATTTGTTAAACCATGTTTTTAATCATACTTTAACAAGTTTCATATGATGATCGAACATCATATTAGTAGTAATCATCAAGTAAATAACAACATAATCAAAACAACATCATCTTATCATTATTTCAACATGTTTCATCTTTATGTAAAGCTTTATGTTCATGATTTATATTTATGATCTTTAGTGTTCTTGCAAATTTCAACATACTTAATCTATTAACCACCAAAATATGAAGTAATAAGGGTTAACAAGAAGCTTACAACTAGCTTAAAGCTAGGGAAGATCAATGGGGAAAAATGAGTGGATAAAAGCTTGTAAAGGAGGTCCTTGATGATCCGTGAGTTCCACACTTCGTTATTCACCCTTGTGCACCTTAGGATGGTCTTGGAAAGCTTGATTGAAAATTGAAAACAATGGTGGTAGTGGAAGGGGGTTTCGGCCGAGCTTGCAAGAGGGAAGAAAGTGGGTGTGGTGTGTTGAGGATGATGAAGTGTTTGTGTTTATTTATAATCCTCATGTGTTATTATCCAAAGGTTAGTGCTCCGCATAGTACATACACAATCCAACAAGTTCCAAGGTGAATATTTGAGAAGATTTGAGGTAATCTTTGAAGTGGGGTCCCATGGGGACGGTTAGACAAGGGGGGGGGGTTAAATGAAAATTATTTGGTAAATAATTCAATTAGTGGAAGGTTAAAGTGTAAGATCTAATGTTTAGTGTGTACCATGTATTTTGTAATGTGTTTAAGTGTTCGGGAACCATAACTAGCTCAGAAAAAGTGAAACAATGGTTCTGATAATATTTTAGTGTTCCGGGTAATGTCCGGTTGTTCGGTTAGATACCGTTCCGTTAAAGTGCTAAGTTATTCCATATAGTGTCATATATATATCTTTTTGTAACACTTTTAATTCCCAACACTTAGGAAAGAATACAGGACCATTTAGTCAATTTTCTGCACAAGACTAGTATGTTAACAAGCACATGTAAGTATAACGCAGTAAATCAGAAAGCAGTTAAGTAATTCAGCACAGTCATCAAGCACTTTAATTATCATTAATAAATCGTACGGATACATGTAATTATGAGGGTTGTCACATTCTCCCCTTGTTAAGAAAATTTCGTCCCGAAATTTAGCACGTGGTTACTGAGGAAGCTAGTTAAGTTGCGTGGTTTCCAGGTTTTTCTGGGGTGTCACATCATCCCCCCGTTGGTTTGGAATTTCGTCCCGAAATTCTGCAGTAGCTTCAGCCTCAGTAGTGGTTGCACTTTTCTTAAACAACTGGGGATACTTGATTTTCATTTGGTCTTCTCGTTCCCAGGTATACTCTGGGCCACGACGGGAGTTCCAACGAACTCGAACAAGAGGTATTCTGGTACGCTTGAGAATCTTAACATCTCGATCAGTAATTTCTACTGGTTCCTCGATGAATCGCAGCTGGTCGTCGATAGTTAGCTCCTTGAGAGGAACTATGAGGGTCTCATCTGACAGACACTTTGTCACACCCCCAAATCCACCTGCGGAGTATCACCGCTTGGAGGCGTGACTGACCAGGATCCAGCCACCAATCATATTAAACAAGCAAGTAAGTAATCATAAAAGTTCAACCAATACAATTGGTGTCCAAACAAAACATAATTTAAGTTGCAAGCGGAAGCATAACGATTAAATCCAAAACCAAAATATAAGTTTAAATGTTTCAAAGTTTAACATGGCACACAGTTGCCCATGTCCCACAACGACTCTTCCGCATGCAAGCTCCAGCTAAGTACCTATTGACCTGCAAAGCATGTAGTAACGAGTCAACAATAATGTTGAGCGAGTTCACAGTTGGGTGTTCGTTTTAAGTTGTTTCGAAAACAGTTTCCTTTAACTGGCATCCTGCCGTGGGGGTTACCCCATAGTTGAAAACGTGATTTGTTTATCCCATTTACTCTGGCAATCCAGTCGTGGGGGCTACCCCATGTTTAGTTATCTGGCTTTTCGGCCGTGGGGGCTACCCCATGTATACTACTAGACTCGTTACCATATCGACTGCTGACTGTAGTCATGTTTATGTGCCCTGAACTGTCAATGTCTATCATCATTGACGTGCCCAGATCCATTAGTTCACGCCCGTCCTCTGCAGCACGGTGTGAGGCTTGTCAAACCTAAATAGCGCTATCTAACTAATGACCCGCTCGCCATTGGCCCGGCGATTAAGTCGATATAAAAAGGAGGGACTTCGTGATAGAGTTTTGGTCTAGTAAAAGTTAACTGTCCATGAAGACGAGGAATTACATTCCTGAACCAGTACTGTCCTACCCAAGAAAGGACGAGGAATCCACGTTCCTTAACCCCATTCCCAACCCCTGGGAATCCCATGCTTTGTAGAATGTTTGAACTCACCTTAGGTTAGCTCGGCAGATAAGTAAAAGTCGATTGAGCTCCTAGTGGTCAACCACGTCCTAACATGGTTACCATACAAGTCAGGTCTAGGTTCAAGTAGTGCACGTACGTTTACACATAAGCTAACAGGTTACGAACACGTATTGATCATGGCAAACACGTATAACACATTAATAGTAGCAGTTAAGTACTCATCATGTCCAATTTGTGCGACCCGAAAGATAAAGTCCAATAAACAAACGGCCCAACCTATTGTGCGATCAGCATACTTGTGCGATCCACAATGGGTTGTGCAATCCAGTCATGCCCGGCCCAATTCACATAAACAGTCCAACACGTAAGCGGCCCAAAAAAATAAACAGTGGTCTTGTGCGATCCGGATGGCCTTGTGCGATTGGTTTTATTATCCGAATATAATGCTAATCAGTTACATTGTTTCCAAAATTATATTCAGTTATAATCATTCAATGGTTTCCAAATTATGAATTTTATCAATACTAAATAAATTTAACCAAAATAAAAGTATGAATATGTTAATTATTTTCGAAAACTGATATAGTAAGAAAAGGGAAAGGAAGCGGCCCAATTACACACAAGTTTGGTGAATTAATCGGTCCAATAGAAATCAACCGCATTTAACATATTGACCAGATTTGTTCACGTGATCCTCCATACATACAAGTCAACAACAAAGTCATTCAACACAGAAATAATATGATTATCATATATTAAGTTGAACATGCACTCAGATCTATCCAATTTTAAAAAATACATATAACAAGCACATGACATACTGACAATCACATGCAAGACTATTGACAACTATTTTTCTACAATCTATTACTTGCCATACATAATTAATCCCAACATAACATACCGTACACGAAGACCAAGTTACTTTTCAATCATCATTCAGTCTTACAATCATCATTAAAATAATCAACCATGGCCGACAAGTGTAGATTGATTTCATGTTGCTATTTGACCAAACACTAACCTATTACAATTCTATGGAACCGAGATAGTGGATCTGACAACCTATTACAATTCTATTGAATGCATTAGCATGATTGGGCCGATTAAAAGTCTGATGACATGCGCTGATATTCATGTGATTGAACCTAGCATTACATACAAATCAATTCAATTATAAGTTCACAATCATCACCCACTAACAGTTTATTCATGATGTCAAATAGTCACATGATTTCAACCAAATAAACATATACATACGGACATGTGGTGATTTACTAAGGAGTCATGCATGATTCAAACAACAGTGCAACTAACCGAGTTATGCAGAATAAAAGGCTTGATGCTATCAAGGGTTTGAGGATCTTGATCTTGATGATACGCCACGCAGAAGTAACGAGGGAGAGAGAATGGCTTTAGGGTTTACTCACAAACAAAAGTCTATCGTAAAAAGGTCAATATCACAACACTATAACCGGTTGTTACTGGGCCGAAGCCCATTCTGTTTTCGTTGGCAACATAGTGGATGAAAACACTAAGTTGTTTTCGTGGGGAGGGGTGTCTTCAAGTGGGGTGTTTTCGGGTGTAGGGTTCCACTATCTTGTTTCCATTATACATGCAAATAGTCAATACAATATACATATAACATCTATATACATATCATGTATACTACAATGTACACCCAACACGTGTATTCCACATCAAGTAATTATAAAAGCATACTTAACATCCACCATATATAACATACTAACCACAATACGATTTAACATATTACAACGTGTACAGTTGTGAAACAAACAAGTCGTGGTCAACACACAATCTAAACAATTAACGTGCAATAGTGCGAAGATGGAAATCTTGGAAACTCGAGTTGTCACATTATCCCCAAGTTGAAAGAAATTTCATCCCGAAATTTAGCACATACTCACTGAGGAAGCAAGTTAAGTTGCATGGTTCTCCTGGTTTTCCTGGGGTGTCACACACTTCTTCAGATTCGACACATGGAAAACATTGTGACTCCGCTGAGTTCTGCCGGTAGGTTCAGCTTGTAGGCCACCTTGCCAATTTTCTCAATGATTTCGAAGGGTCCAACATATCGCGGGTTGAGTTTGCCTCGTTTGCCAAAACGAACTACACCTTTCCAAGGTGAGACTTTGAGTAGCACTTGATCCCCAACCTGGAACTCGAGTGGTTTCCTGTGCTTATCAGCATAGCTTTTCTGACGGTCACGAGCTGCCGCCATTCGTTGTCGTATCTGAGCAATCCTCTCGATTGTATCTACTACAAGTTCTGGGCCAGTGATTTGACTGTCGCCAACCTCTGCCCAACAAAGAGGTGATCGGCACTTCCGTCCGTACAATGCCTCGAATGGAGCGGCCTGGATACTGGTGTGGTAACTGTTGTTATACGAAAACTCCACTAACGGGAGGTGTTTTTCCCAGCCATTACCAAAGTCGATTACACATGCCCTAAGCATGTCTTCAAGGGTTTGGATGGTACGTTTAGATTGCCCATCCGTCTGTGGATGATATGTCGTGCTCATGTCTAATCGAGAACCAAAGGACTTGTGCATAGCTTGCCACAACTCAGATGTAAAACGTGAGTCACGATCAGAAATGATGGAGGTTGGCACTCCGTGCCTTGATACTACTTCCTTTAGGTAGACGTCTGCTAGAGTAGAAAACTTATCCGTTTCCTTGATAGCCAGAAAATGTGCAGACTTGGTCAGTCGATCCATGATCACCCAAATGGTATCGTTTCCGCGTTGAGATCTAGGCAGGCCTGTAACGAAATCCATGGAAATTTGCTCCCATTTCCAGTTAGGTATCTCTGGTTGTTGAAGTAGGCCTGATGGTTTCTGGTACTCGACCTTGACTCTCGCACAAGTCAAACATTTACTGACGTAGGTTGCTATGTTGGCTTTCATACTGGGCCACCAATACGTAGTCTTGAGATCGTGGTACATCTTATCCGAACCAGGATGTACTGAATAACGAGACTTGTGTGCTTCATCCATCACAAGCTCGCGTAAGTTTCCATAAAGTGGAACCCAGATGCGCCCTGTTACGTAGTAGGCGCCGTCTTCCTTTTGTTCTAACCGTTGCCTCGATCCTCGTAAGGACTCAGCCCTGATGTTCTCTGCTTTCAACGCTTCAACCTGAGCATCTCGTATCTGGGTAGGAAGACTAGATTGAATGGTAAGCTGTAACGCACGTACACGCTTAGGTATAGTATCCTTTCGACTGAGGGTGTCGGCCACAACATTGGCTTTGCCCGTGTTTAACTCCCTTTGCTTGAAGATATGCTCGAGACTCCTATGATCGGTGTAAATGGTGCACTCGGTACCGTACAGGTAATGTCTCCATATCTTAAGTGCGAAAACAACTGCTCCCAATTCCAAGTCGTGCGTAGTGTAGTTCCTTTCGTGAACTTTAAGTTGGCGCGATGCGTAGGAAATGACCTTGTCACGTTGCATCAACACGCAACCAAGTCCTTGGATGGAAGCATCGCAATAAACCACAAAATCATCTGTGCCTTCAGGCAATGAGAGGATAGGCGCGCTACAAAGTCTATCTTTTAAGTGCTGAAATGTGGATTCCTGTGCATCACCCCAACGATAGGTGACACCCTTCTGAGTCAGTGAAGTGAGAGGTTGCGCAATCTTGGAGAAATCCTTGATGAACCTTCTGTAGTAGCCCGCCAAACCCAAGAATTGGCGGATTTCTGTTGGTGTATGGGGTGCAGGCCAGTTCTTGATCGAGTCAACCTTGGATGGATCAACATGAATCCCATCCTTGTTTACCACATGGCCTAGAAAGTGGACTTCGCGAAGCCAGAAGTCACATTTCGAAAATTTGGCATACAACTGCTCTGTTCGAAGGAGTTCCAAAATAAGTCTCAGGTGTCGTTCGTGTTCTTCCTGACTCTCAGAATAGATCAGGATGTCGTCGATGAATACAATAACGAACTTATCCAGGTAAGGCTTGCACACTCTGTTCATGAGATCCATGAAGACCACAGGTGCATTCGTCAATCCGAAAGGCATAACCAGAAACTCGTAATGCCCATAATGAGTCCTGAATGCTGTTGTTTTAGAGATATCCTCGCCTCGGACTCTCAGTTGATGGTAGTGTAGGATCGTGTATGAGACCCGAATGAGTCGTTCAGAGGAGTTTTGGTCAGTTACAGGTGCGGAAAACAAGTAACTGACGTAGAAACAGCTAGTTCTTCACTTTAACTACTTATTGTATTGAAATAACTCTGATTACAATCGATCTTCACACCGGCAGCACTTCGGTATGGAATACAAGGACTGATCTACTGATTTCGCTCATGAGTGGCCTATATATAGCAGTCTGATTCCGCCCGTAATGACATCAGACCATTTGGAGCGGAATTAGAACTTATGATTCCGGGCGGAATCACCTACACATATAAGGTGGAGCGAAATCAGCTTTTTACACTCTAAGACATGTTATGTTGTCGTAAAACGTGCCCTGATCTATACAATCTAGTCTAAGACTCGATACAAGACGATGTCGACAGATGCATAGTTACACATTAAGAATTAAACAATTCACTTAGATTGCCGATATACTGATCCACTTAAATTCTAACACAAATTTTCAACTGCTTCAGGATATGAGTTAGATGTTTTAAGGACTTAAACTCATTCATGTGTCCCACCTCTTGAATATACTCCCGTATCCAGATCCCAATATTCAGTCTTACAGGTGAGTATACCACAGATGATATCTGTAAAGGGTTAATAACTTATGAAGAATCATGAGAGCTCAGGTCAGAACTACCGTTCAGCAGAGAGATCATGACTCAACTTTTGGGTGTGTCCCCTTTAGAGGATCTTTTTTTACAACAACAATGACTATCAATTTTATTGTTTCATCAATTTGCTGAGGGTGGCGCTATGTTTCAAGCATGCAGAAAGTATTATTCAAGGACTAGGTCAGAACTTCCATTCAGTAGAAGTCCCGGAATAATACCCCAGATATCACTGAGCATAAAGACCTAGTATCTCAGAAAGAGGGACCTTTCAAACGAGATTTCAGGGGTTACCTATATATCCAAGTAGTGTTCCCCACGAAATAAGCAAGTTTGAATTTAAGTTTATATCCCGAAAAAGCTTACTAAATGTGTAAAAACCTATCGGCATATCATCAGTGAGACCGTTTAAAACTATTTAAACAATACAATTCTTTAGCATACTGTGACTGTCTACTGATGTATTATCATTTCCTCTTCTTTGACACCAAAACTCATTTTTGAATTTTATCATGTTTTTGCCTATTTCAAATTTTCAAATGTTTTTGGATTTTCATAAATTTTCTACTCCCCCTAAAATGCAAACACATTTCAGAAAATTTGAAAATAAACTGTACAAAACTTGACAACCGATATCAAATCGCTTCAATTCGCCATCCACTTGGCATAAACAATCCGAACTCCCCCTTACACAAAACTATTTTCTCATTATGATTTCAAAACATTTAAGTTTGTTTTAATCAAAATGATTTTTCCAGAAAATAAGTTTTGTTAATTTTACCACTTGTAGGTTAGGGGTTTGGTTCATCATATTTTCCTCAATCATTTTTAGAAAATCAGATACAACTTAATGTCCCTGATTTACCACTTGGAAGTGAAAATTTCCATCAACCACTTGTAGGAATACCTCATCTACAAAAAACCATTTTACCAATAAAAATGCCGATTCCTGCTTCACACTTACCAACCTGGAAGCTCCGGCAATTCACACTTATCCTGTAAAAATTTAACTATTTTTAAGATTCAATCACACAATCAATTACTAAGAAAAATGCCGATTCGTGATCCACGATTACATTGGGATCTCCGACAAGTCAGATGTTCAAGGGAAAAGAATTTCCACCCAAGTCTGACCAGCCTTGGGTGTTTTTAACTCTTTTAGCTCTTGTTCAGTAGGGTTGTAAGTTGCCTTTTTGGTTGCATAAAAATCTTTAACCCCTTTTACTTTCCCATCAAGCATTTTTCCAAAAAATTTCTTAACACTTCCATTAAATGTTTTCTCAACATCAAATTCCTTCTGATCAGCAAAGAATTGATTTGAAATCTCAACCTTACCAACTTTCTGTTTAACCTTTTCAAACGTCAGTGATGGAATTTCATCATCATTCACTGAAGATACAGAATTTACCTCTTTTACCTTATCTTGTGGCTCTTCTGGCTTTGTGAAACCAGATTCATTTCCAATGTTCTCTTCAGACCTCTTAACAACCCATACTTGGTTGTTCTTGGCTTTCTTTTTGTAAAAAATCTTTTTAGAACACTCACCAACCTCATAAATTGAGTTTTTAAAAATTCTGAATTTTTCGGTTGGTGGTTCAACATCAACAACTATTTCTTTCAATTTTTCAGAAACTCCCTTTTTAGTCTTAGCATTTTTAGGACAGTTCTATGCAATGTGACCAGCTTCATTGCATTTGAAACAGGTTCGAGTTTCTTTTGGATGAAATACTCCAGTTCCATTCATTTTCTTCTCAGCAAGAAACTCCTGGTTTGATTGTTTCCAGAACGGTTTCTTCTGTTCTTCTTCAGCACTTCCACCTGAAACAAATTCTGTTTTTGTTTTAGAATTTTTCTCATTTTTATAATTTTCTGGTGGAATAAAACCTAAACCTTTCTTTTTGTAGCTACCATTATGGTTTGGTTTCTTTTGAAAACCAAGACCAGAATTGTAACTCTTTTTCTTGTTTAATCGTTGTTGTACTCTTGAAGTGTATTTTTTAGGTTTTTCAGAAAGATTTAAATCTTTTATTTCAGAAATCTTAATTTCTGTCATTTTGAAAACCTTTTTGATCATTTCAAATCTAACACTTCTTATTGGAAACTCTTTGTCAGAATATAATTTGTCAGAATCATTTAAAGTGTATGCTACTTCAAATGTTTCATCATTCAAATTAGATTTTGATAACAAAAACTATTTGCTGTAAGCCCTTTTAACCGACGACTTT
>JARYGA010059698.1:0-84457 GCA_030545235.1 Helianthus tuberosus | reverse complement strand
AAATATCTGTATTTATCAAATAACAAGCTTTCTGGAACACTGCCTTCTTCATTGTTTACCCTTCCTTCTTTAAATAGTATTTGGCTCGATAATAACATGTTTGAAGGAAATATGCCACTCGAGTTGTTTTCTCTTCAATCTTTAGAAGATTTATCCCTTGGTAACAATCAATTAACTGGCCAGATCGATGTGCTTGATAATGGCCCTGACCTCCAAACATTTCAACGACTTACCAACCTCACTTACCTAGACCTTTCATATAATAATTTTAGAGGTGACTGGGAGTTGGATGCATTGTTATCAAGCCTCACAAACCTTCAACAACTCACTTTGTCACACAGTGGTATATCTGTTACAACCAGTAATGCTAATCATTATGTCAACCTTGATTTACAAACCTTAAGTTTGGCCTCTTGCAGTCTAAAGGTGTTTCCAGTGTCCATTAGAGCCATGACAAATCTTCAATACTTAGATTTGTCCAACAATGATATACATGGAAACATTCCTGATTGGGTAGGGGAGATAGGACGAAATCGGTTGTCAGTTTTGGATCTTTCAAATAACTCAATAACCGGCACCATTCCAAATGTATACAAGGATTGGTGTGGGTTAGAGGGGTTTATTTTGAATGGAAATCAGTTAGAAGGAAAGGTGCCCACTTCTTTGTACAAATGTCAAAATTTGAGAATAATTGATTTGGGAAACAACCAGTTAAGTGACACGTTGCCTGGTTGGTTAGGAGATCTTCCTAATTTACAGGTTCTTGCCCTCAGATCAAACAATTTTCATGGTGGCATTGTAACTTCTTCTAAAGTTAAATTCCCATTTCCAAGTCTGCGAGTTCTTGACTTATCTCACAATGGGTTTGTAGGCCAACTCCCTACAAAATATTTTCAAAATTTCAATGCCATGAAGAATGTGGTAAAAAAGAACACAAAACCCAATTACATGTATTTCTCTATCATTGTTGCGGTGAAAGGAGTGGATCTATATTTTCCACAAATTTTGGTTGAGTACACTATTGTTGATCTATCAAACAATAAATTTCATGGGGAGATTCCAAACATCATTGGATACCTGAGATCTTTGAAAGTACTAAACTTGTCCCACAATAGCCTAACAAGTCGAATCCCACATGCTCTTGGAAAAATATCAGAAATTGAATCACTGGACCTGTCTTGGAACAAACTCACAGGAGAGATTCCACAAAGCCTTGCTGACTTGACGTTTCTTGAGTTCTTAAATCTTTCACAAAACCATCTCGTGGGCCACATTCCACAAGGAAAACAGTTCAACACATTTGATGGGAATTCATTTAGCGGGAACCCAAAACTCTGTGGGCTTCCGTTGCCCAAAAAGTGCAGTGAGCATCTACAGAAACCGCAACCTGAAGGCGGTGTAGATGAGGAGGAGAGCGGATTTACATGGAAAGTGGTGATGATGGGATATGGGTGTGGAACTTTTCTTGGATTCATGTTGGGACTTCTCATGTTATTAACCGGAAGACCGAAATGGTTCATTGCAATTGCTGATGCAGCAGAGTATGTGATCTTGACGATCCAAGACAAAAGATGATAGTAATATCAGTTCATGAATTGTACGTGTTTCACATGTTTTCTATTGCCCCAAATTGCGCAAAACGCCTTACAATATTTATTTTAATTGTTTTTTTTTTTCTTTTTATAAAAAAAAATCTGATGCAGGTAAAGAACTTTGGGGGTGCAGCTGGATGCTTTTGAATCATGCAGATTTAGAGAACTTTTTGAATAATGCTGAATTTTGAGTATTTGTTATTATGTTGTCACTAGGTGATCTTGTCTTAGTGTTTTTGAATCTTAAAGTAATCAAGTAAGTTTTGTTGTTGTTGTTCACCATCAACCTCCTAAAATATGCAAAAGAACAATAATAAAAACCACTTAATAAAATCATATGCGCAAGTTCAAAGTTTTATATGTATTTCTTGTATTAGATCTGTTGTTATCATTTTTCAAATGTTGCAGGCGCAAAATACCATATGATTCAGACCACCGGAAACAATCGAAGTCGTGTATATCAGAAATAGATCTTTTTTTTAAGTTGACGTTTCATATTTTTCATAAGTTTACCAAATTAATTATTGGAATTATAAACTATACTTTTATAATTCTATTATGTATTATGTATTAAGTTAATTATTATGGGTCGAATTATGAAATGGGTCAACCGAATGATATAACTGCCATGCCAAACGGTTTGACAGTTAACAGATAGTCCCGACGGTTAAGTTTAAGGCTATATATACATATATTTGTAAACAGATTCTGTACTTTTGGTTGTTACCATATTTCCGATCAATACAAAGACTCTTATTTAGAATTCTTGTTCCTGCATATGATTGTATACATGATGTATGATTCTTGATTCTTGTGTTCGAATTCGTTCGTTAATTATCCGCTGCCAATATTAATCACAGTTAATAAAACATCACACGCAACTAGTTGTTATTGTATTGAGTTCTACAGGTTCAGAAGTTGCAGGCACTCTTTCTACATTATTTCCTCTTTCAACTTCATTATCTTCTACCTGCATCTTGACAGTCTCCTTAGACGCATCATATGAGGCATGCAATCCCACAAGAACGTAGTATGTCAGCAAGACAGCGGTCCACCCCATAAACCTCAAGAAAGATGCACCATCAATTGAGCCCATCATGAACAAATTCAATGCAATGCTGCCCGACGGAAGCCATGGAACTAATGGCGCCCCCCAAAGCTTCGGGCTCCTTGCTTGCTTCACCTTGAAGCGAATACCCAATGTGGCCGAAAACCAGATTCCGACAACAAACAAATACACCAACTAGCTATTTGCTCCCCATGCCCAAAGTAAAGCCATCCCAGTAGCAGAACAAACGATAAGCACCAAGAAGATAATCAGCTTGTTTCTATCTTTATCTGATGACATCCCTGTTGAGTAGTATCGTCTCACTAATAGCCCGATTGCAACTAGGGGGAAAATAAAAAGCGTAGAAATGGAAAGAAGACTTGATTGTTGGTAGTTCAGTTAAGAACCTTGTATTAGCCACACTGCTTATAATTGCCTCGGTGTTAATTTCTTTGTGAGTTCTAGTATTGTTGTCCTCCTTGGTTTGATACATCAAGATTTGGGTTCAATTGGTTATAAGCATTTCTATATTTAAAATTTAAGTGATTTTTCACCACTAGTATAATAAAATCCTTGATATATTTATGAGATAACAGGTAATGGAATGCAGTAATTGTTGTTGCATATCCCCCTATGAGAAGATACTTGAAGTTGGTAAAGTATGGAACCATTGCTTTGCTTGTAAAAGAACTAATTTTACCTCATCTGATGTAAACCCTTACCACCAACCTCGAACTTCGATAAGTGAAGATATGGCTCTTCGGTTGCTTTCCCAAATAAACGGGGTAAGATTGGCGAGCATTGTGGTCTTATTTCGAATGACCTGCCATTCCTAAACAGAGAAACAATTGGCGAGGCATTTAGGGCTATAACTAGTTGAAAATGATTGTCTACTCCTTGCACAAATGCCTGTGATATTTTCCCTTGGAATGCCATATTTTCTCTCTTATTATTGTTACCTAAACAAAGAGTCATTTTAAATCAGATTTACAATTACAAACCAGACGATATATATGTTCCGCTTATGTCCACATTAAACTAACCTTTGTGCTATTATCATTAGCTTAGAGCCGCCATGCGCTGATCATCGCAGTCGTAAAAGAATTATTTCATGGATTAGGATTGTTATTGTTGTAATCTAAGAGCTCAGTTATCCTGTTGACTTAGAGATTACTTTGGAGTCATTAGCGTATACGCGCATTTGATGTTTAGATTGATAATGACCAAGTAATCTTTAGCTATGCGTGTGAGGGTCGTGAAAACTTACTGCGAGACTACATATGATAAAGAAAATTCGGTGGATCTTGTAGGAATCCGTTCGTGTAAAATAAATAAAATAATTTATTAACTTGAAATACAAGAACAATAACAGAAATACAACTGAAAGTAATTACAATTACAACTGAAGAAATGGAAAAACAAAGACAGAAATCTGAACAGAAACGCTGTTCTTTGGCTGAGGATCGTGTTAGACACGGGTCCCTTAAAACAAATTTCGTGTCTCCCAGGAGAACACGTTTGTTTCCAGGATACAACAGCCGCAAGCAGTTGTACTGCCGGTCTTGACTTCAACCCGAAGGTGTACCTTGCTAGCTTGAGAGAAGAAGATGAAAATTCAGTAGGGAGAGAAGATAAAATAGAGCTGGTCAATTCAGGTGTCTTTGCTGCAGTAGGCTCCTCCTATTTATACTGCAAACTGAAGTCGAAACTGAAAAAGAATTCAGTGGCCGAATTAAACTGCATTAAACGTCTTCAATGCACCTTAATTCGTCATTAAATTCTCAGTCAAACGCATTAACTACGTCAGTTTCGAATGCTGAAAACGTAACTGCACAGCAGTAACTGCTGCTGGAAGCTTCTGCGTGTGCGCGCGCGCAAGACACACTGGTGCGCGCGCAGGTCTGCAGCCCTCGTGCGCGGTGCGTCCACTTGGCTCACTGCCATGCGCGCGTGCGCCATACTCACTTAGGTCCATGCGCGCCTGCGTGCGTGTGCCACGTCACCTGTGAGCCTCTACGAGCACGCCACACAGTCGCGCCGTTTTGGCTCACTTTGGTGCGCCGCGCACGTCACATCAGGCCCATGCACCATGCGCGCCATGTGTACCCCGCGCGCATGATTGCCACGTCATGCCCCATCGCGCGTGGACCCACCAGGGTCATGCGCATGCATGCCACATCACCAACCACTTGGTCCTTATCAATCTAAACATCAGGGTCATCCGCACCCTTCGCGAGTACACTAGTGAGTGCTTCCATGAAACAATAAGGATGGAGAGTTCCCACTTAAATACCCCTTTAAGTTCCATCTCTCATCCGATGTGGGACAAGGTGCTACTTTCCCACTTTTTCCAGCATTTAAGTTTCAAACACCAAACTTTGAGCATCGATATCTCATTCATCTTAGCTCCGTTTTGGACGTGGTTTAGTTCGTTGCGAAGGTCTTCCAACATAGAACACAAACCCACAAATAAATATATAAAACCCGCTCATTTTATTATATTTATTTCTAGTCCAAAATAGGAAAAAAAATCATTTTCCTATATTTGTGAAAAATGCTATTTTCACAAAATTTCCAACAATCCCCCACATGAATAGAAATCGATCTATCAAGTTTCAACGATACACGTTCAACAGTTGAGCATTGCAAGATAGGTAGGTGTAACCTTTGAACCTCCTTTTGTGAAGCATACTTAGCCTCCTAGGGTCTTGTAGACGCGGTGTCCTTGAACAATCCCCCATTTATGTAGGCGACAATATACATTCATACAATACTCGCCCTAGTCGAGTTAAGACCTCATGGTTGTGTCCGTTCATGGTCATGGAACACGTTCCTGGTTCTGCGAGAGCTCTAGGATTTGCGCCTCCCCACAAATCCATTTGAAGCGACCCCACTTCTCTCTAACATAGGTGATTCCTCTGAATCATTATTAGCATCATGGTTAATTTGGATTTCCTCAAAATCCTTAACCTCAACATGCTTAACCTTTCCTTCATGTCACTGATTGGAATGGACTAGGAAGTATACAACTCCCTTTATTGATTTTGGGGCACCCCCACAGTGACTCCCTTTGGGTTTATGATTAAGTTTGCCTATTGAACCTAGATCTTGGGATCTCCAGTCAACTAGGTTTGGTTTCCCTCATATTCCCTTCATCTATGGGCTTTAGTCCCATTCCTCTTGACAACCTATACACCTTATCTGTGCTTAAGCCTTTCGTTAACGGGTCCGCAATGTTCTCATTTGACCTCACATAGTCAACTGAGATAACACCCGTTGAGATAAGTTGTCGTACCGTGTTGTGTCTACGTCGAATGTGCCTTGATCTGCCATTGTACATCATGTTTTGTGCTCTAGCAAGAGCAGACTGATTGTCACAATGTATGCAGATCGCCGTCAACGGCTTTGGCCATCTCGGAATATCTTCCACAAATTGACGTAGCCACTCCGCCTCTTCCCCGCTTTTATCTAAAGCGACGAATTCGGATTCCATCGTAGATCTAGCTATAACCGTTTGCTTGGAAGACTTCCAAGCTATAGCTGCGCCAGCAAGTGTAAAAACATATCCACTTGTCGATCTATGATCTTTTATATCCGATATCCAGTTCGCATCCGTGAATCCTTCGATCACTGCTGGATCACGGGTATAATGCAATCCATAGTCTCTCGTGTATCTTATGTATCTTAGCACCCTCGTGATAGCTTTCCAATGATCCTCGCTCGGATTACTGGTGTATCTACTTAGCCTGCTCACAGCGTACGCTAAGTCGGGTCTAGTACATGTCTACTTTCCCATCCGATGTGGGACAAGGTGCTACTTTCCCACTTTTTCCAGCATTTAAGTTTCAAACACCAAACTTTGAGCATCGATATCTCATTCATCTTAGCTCCGTTTTGGACGTGGTTTAGTTCGTTGCGAAGGTCTTCCAACATAGAACACAAACCCACAAATAAATATATAAAACCCGCTCATTTTATTATATTTATTTCTAGTCCAAAATAGGAAAAAAAATCATTTTCCTATATTTGTGAAAAATGTTATTTTCACAAAATTTCCAACAGATCTGTCATAGTAGCTCTATTCTTGTGATGTTTCAACTCTAGGCTTTGTAAGTTACCAAATTGGAATATTAGTCATTAAATGTTTTGACATTTGTTTTTGCAACATAATTTTTATATGATTGGACACATTAAAAACAGATCGGTTTGGCGAGTACTAAAGATTGATAGGTCAGAGGCTTCTGAGCTCCGTATTGTTAAGAGGCAATCGAAGCCTCTGAGCCAGTCAAAACTCTTGCCTAAAATAAGTTGGTTAGCCCTTATGTAGATACTTACCTACCTACAAGACTGCATGCTTGAGATGTAAGGGGTCCATCGGTTATTTTTGTTAGGTTTTTATCTGTTGTATTGCTGTGAGGATAAAAATGTAATTTAAATGATTTTTCTATTCTAACTCAGTTTTTAAGCTACTCTCCACTTTCACCAGGTCTAAGGACGAAATATATGATACTTTGGCTGAACGTCTGGTGCCAACTGCAGCGTCAGGAACAAATACCAGTTGAACGTAAGTTCGAGTCTTGTGGTATTGCACAATTTAGCTATTTAAGGGCAAATGAAATATTTTTAATTACATTTGTGCATGTTTTTAAATATTTAATAGACACATCTACTTATAAATGGCTGATTGGGGAGATGTTTATCTTTAGCGGGTGAAATTAAAAAAACCAGCTTACGTCAGATCAGTTAATCGTTATAGACTAAGAGAACTACATGTGTTTGTTTGAATCCAACAGTTATCTGTTGTGGTTTATACGTGGTTTTAGAAGATTTATCTTCACTTGCTATATATCTACATGAGTATTCGTTAATGTGTATCTGTATTAATAGACCCGTTGCGGCGAGGCTTGCATCTTTTTTTTTTGAATGGCTGCATTTTTATAAATAATAAAAACGAAGATGGAGCTAGCAAGAAACTAGGAGTCCCAAAAACGGAAAGATTTTAATAAAATCCAGTTATATTAAAATTTTAATGTCGTTTTATGTTTTTCTTTAATTTAAAATTAATAAAATCGTTTTATAGATTTAGAAAAGTTTAATGTTTTATAAAAACTACGTATAATTCAAAAAAATCATTTTATTTAAGGTAAAGGAACAATGTAATTAAACAAAGCATAATTAAAACATACATGTAATCTCTATCCATAGTGTGACGTTAGGTTAGGCTATGGGGTGTGGGATAAGGCCGTGGGGTATTAGAGATGGGCATAATACCCGGTTCCAAACCCGAACCCATAGAACCGACCCGGAACCGGTTCCAGTCCCAACCCGGTATAAAGCATACTCGGTTCCGGGTTTAAAAAACCCGACGGTTCCTACCCGGTTCCATATTTAAAAAAAA
This sequence comes from Helianthus tuberosus, assembly GCA_030545235.1. Taxonomy (NCBI): domain Eukaryota; kingdom Viridiplantae; phylum Streptophyta; class Magnoliopsida; order Asterales; family Asteraceae; genus Helianthus; species Helianthus tuberosus. The sequence goes on along the minus strand of JARYGA010059698.1, from coordinate 76,419 downwards.
ATAATAAGTTCCATACCCGGTTCCAACCCGCACCCGGTTCCTACCCGTACCCGGTTCCTATCCATACCCGGTTTGCATGTGTACCCGGTGCCATATTTTAATTTTTGAAGTTTAATTTAGCCAGGCCCAATGCATTGCTGTCGGCTTTTTCTTTCTTCACATATAGGACATAATTTATAACGGTAATAATCAACATTTAATACATATTTGAATTCCAACATATTCCATTATATCCGAATTCCATGTTCCAACATATTCCAACAAAGCTGAAACATGCAGAGCATCGATTCCATATTTCCATGCATTAATGTCGGCTTTTTCTTCACATGTAGGAAAGAATCGGTTCCGACCCGAACCCGGGTCCATACTACCCGGAACCGGGTATAAAAGGTTATGGTTTTTTGGGCAAATACCCGGGTATGAACCGGAACCGGGTTTGAGAAGAACCGGGTACTGTCAACTTTAAGAGGAACCGGGTACGGGTAGGAACCGGTTCCGGGTTTTAAAAATACCCGATTATGCCCATCTCTATGGGCCTATGGGGTATGGTGGGGCGGGAGTTGGGCTTGGGTTGGGGCAATTGGTGACACGTGGAATGGGAGCCCCCCACCGCATGGTTACGTGTAAGCGGGGTATGGCGGGGCGTGGGTTGGGCGCACCGCGTGGCAGAGGTTAATTAAAAAAAAAATACCAATGAAATTCAGTCAACTACCATGGCGTCCCGGTTTAAGTTGCAGGGTGTGGGTGGTGGCGCCGGGAGGCGCTATCAGAAGTGAGGTAGCACGGTGGCGCCCTCGATACCCTCCGGTCTTAGTCCGAACGTAGTGGGGCGGCGTAATTGGGCGGTATGCCCTCATAGCGCCGGCATAGCGCCGGAACACCGCCACGGAGGGCGCCATCAGTCGGAAAAATGGGGGAGGCGCGATGTGTATCGCGGCGCCATGCTGCTTGTTTGTTTTCCCTCCACTCACACAGACATATATATATACATATATATGTATAATTTAAGGGTTTATTTAATTAATTGGGTAATGATGAGGTAGGGGCGTTATGACTACGGGCTTAAATGCATAAGGCCCTATAACGCCCACACGCTGACGTGGCGCGCCACGTGTCGCATAACGCCCACAAAGGGGCGTTATGACTACGGATGGCCTTAGGGCACAATGTAAATAAGTAATCCAATTAACAAAACCCAACAACTTCAAGTTGTATTTTTATTGGCATAGTCATAGATGACTTTATAGTGGGGTGATTTTAGGCCACAGATAAATACTCAACTATGGGCTACAAGTAGATAGTCAACGGGTTGGGTTGAAATGAATCGCAACCGGTCAAAGTAGATTCCCAAATTAACCAGCTTAATTTCGAATGTGTTCTTCAACACTATCACGGATTACTCTTCTTTATACGTCGATGCTGATTATATCGAAGGTGTTCTTCAACATTACCCACCCGTTTTGTTCTACGCCTTCGCCAATACAGGTATGTTCCATTTAATATCTTTTTGTTCATCTCCAATTCAGGTGATTTTTTTACGTGATTGTTTAGATCTTGTTTACTTCAGTTACATGGTGTGAAATTTGTCATATTTGGGGTTGAATTCACCAACAAAAATATTTTTTTTTGATTGATTCGCTGGATGCACTCCAACTGTTTGATAAAATGCCTCTGTGGAATGTAAGTTAAAAGTATCATTAACAAAACTGTTTGATAAGTTGTAGTAGGAAAAATAAGAGCCTTTACAATGATGTTTTTGTTAGCTTAGGTTGGATATGTTTTGTTTGCAGGGATATTCTCAATTCCATGGTTTGTTAGGAAAAACATTCACCTACTTTATGCTTTTCAAAGTCCTAACCAGTATTGGAGAGTACACAATTCATGATCTTATTTAACATAACTAGATTATGCGAAATGATGAGCAATTAATTGGTCCGTGTTTCTGAATTAACCGTGACCGACAACTTTTTAACCAACCTCTGATCTCTATATTCCGCTGTTTTACCTTAGTTTAATTATGTTACAAGATATTTGCATTTATACCTTAAAAAGGGCCACGACTTGAACAAATCAATCTCTTGTAGACCAAGAGATACGCTGTTGAAAAGTCTACACCAGCAGACACCAACAATAAGTATAAGACCCTACCTTATTTAACCCCCAACGCTATTGAAAACCTTATTTATCACACTTAAACGTGGTTTTTTTATCACCGCCAATACCATGCTGAACAAATAGGATTCAGGTAAAACGCAACCTGCACTTTGCAGGTCACCTTCAAGGGAGTTAAAGGCAGAAAACCAATTAAGCTGAATTCAAATATTAAAAGTACTTTTAAAAGAGTAATACTTGTATCAGTTTTTCCAATATAATATTTTAGAAATAAAAGTTAAATAAATGTTGAAGAAATAGGATTCAACAATATTTTGACTGCTGCATTTACCGGTGTCCCAAGTTTTTTATGGACTGGCGCCATGTGGGTTCGAGCAACATGGGTGAAATATTTTGATTCGGCTATGATGGCTGCCAACAGAACAGTAGTCATTCCCTTTAAGGCGCCTATACCGACTAATAACTTTGCCCAGTTCATCCCCACAGCTTCAAATACAACTGTGAAGGCGGCATCAACATCAATTTCGTTGTAAGGTTGCACGTTGAAAAACAATCGCGTACGCAATGCACGTTAACCCCTATTGTACAATAACCGGCCTCTATATGTTTACTTTCAATTTCATCAATTTTCATTTGATTTGACTTTTCTTTAATAACTTGCGTTTGTTAACTTTCTAAAAAAATGTGTAAACTTTTTTTTTGACATTCCGGTTACGTTGAAAACGAAGTTGTAGTCAGCATAAAGTAATTTTTTTTGGTTTCGTAAGCTGTAGTGAGTGCCATACCGTACCAATACCATGACAAACCGAAGCAATACCGTCCAAACAAAATCGGTAACAGTATCAATGTCGTTGGAACTGGTATCAGTATTATGAGAACCAGTACCACCGGTATTTGTTTTGATGGTTATAGGTTGATATCCTCCTGATCATATCCGGAATTTTTTTTTTTTTCAAATGGTATCACAACGAAACGAATTGATACCAACCAAATACTCGTGACGTAGCGTGAAAGAGTCCCGCTACTTTAATTAATCAACCAACTTATTGGACACCAATTATAAGTATATATTTCATTTCTCTTGACGGTATAAGTTTTGAGATTTCAAAGCATAAAAAGGCCTTAAAATTACAACCAAATGACCAACCCAAGAACCTTAAAAATCTAAAACTATAACGCAAGCTTTAAAATCTAACACCGCGCATGTTAAGAGGCAGAATTTTGTGTTTAGCAGGGTAGGGTTTGCTATTCAGAAGGAGGTAGCGGCGCAGTTTGTTGCCCGTCTACCTGTCATTAGTCTGTAATTGTCTCTATTTAAGTAAACAAATGGGAATCTGGATTCTTACTCATAGGCTACTCGTGTGACAACCTCAAAAACGTATAAATAATAGAAGCTAAAATTGAAATAAAATATAGACAAATCGATTTAATTACATGCTTGTTTTCAAAATAAAAAACTCCAGCAGCAGAAGTCGAACGAGAACGAACCAAACAATAACATTTGTTTGTTTTGCCGAACACCTCATCAAACCAACTGTTTATCGTTGGCGAACTGTTTATCACTGGTATCATTTGACGAATTTCTCTAACTCTGTCATGACCTCTAACACCAACGGCCAACCCCAATGGCCAATGGTATCACCGTTATCATTTCGTTTGCTGGATTCGTTCACCCCTAAAAGGTATTTCACAGGTACGCTGTTGTCACTTTATCTCTGTTTTGACTGTTTCTTAGTTCTCTATACACATATATCAATCCATATTTTTCCTTCACATCAACAGAGAATACAACATGAAAATGTCATTGTGGTCTATGATTATTATCTAAGACAGATGTAAAATGTTAACCTTAAGTTTAATTTCATAAAACCAATTAGCTTAATTATGTTACTAGATATCTGCAAATATGAACAGAGCAATGTCTTGTGGACCAATATGCTATTGCAAATTCTACACTAGTAGACAACATCATTAACTTTAAGACCCTACCTCCAATCTAAAGTCATACCATAACCCTTACATTACCATCAATCCATTCACATAATTTAAGTTTATCTTTATGTCATATACAATCGGAAACTTTCTCTGTGGGTCTATCGAACCGAAGACTTGCAAGTTGGTGTGAAAGGCTTACATGCGACTTTTTTGTACTATTGCTGTGTGTATTTATAGGTTGTAGCGAAGTGTGAATTATCTACACCCATTGCAAACATACAATTGACGAAAATGAGAAATTTGATTTTGGTTTTCTTTGTCCTTTCCTTTTTCTTCATTTCATACACCTCATCCTCTTCCTCTTCTGTCAACACCACTCATAAATGTTCTGTTCAGCAGACCCTTGCTTTGATTCTGTTTAAACAAAACCTTTCCTCCATCAATTTCTCAATTGATGATACCCAGTATTCCCCATGTGCAGATTGGCTTGGTTCTGGTTATAATCCAATTTTGATGAACTGGAACACAAGTACAGAATGTTGTGATTGGAATGGAGTCACCTGTGACCACTCCACTGGTGACGTTATCGGTCTTGACCTGAGCTGTGGCATGCTGCAAGGTACTATCGACCCTAACTCCACTCTTTTTCACCTCCCTCGTCTCCAGAGACTCAACCTTGCTTACAATGATTTTACTGATTCCCAACTTCCACCTGCCATAGGCATGCTTTCTAATAGTCTCACATATCTCAACATCTCTTATTGTGGGTTTACTGGTCAAGTTCCCACAGATATTTCACACCTTCATAAATTGGTCTCCCTTGATCTCTCTTGGAATTGGAATGGGAATGGGATTGATCTCAATCTTGAACCTCATGTTTTCATTAATCTACTTCAAAATTCTACTATTTTGAAAGAACTTTCTCTCACAAATGTTAACATCTCTGCAGTTTTACCTACTAATATTAACATCTCTTCTTCCTTAAAATTGCTAAATCTTGGCTACACCAGATTGCAAGGAAACCTACCTCACAACATTTTCACCATTCAATCTCTAGAAAAAATCGACTTGTCGTTTAACAGTTTTACAGGACATATCCCTTCAGAGATCTTACATCTTCCTAAATTGGTTTCACTTTCTCTCTCTTTGAATGGGATCGATAGTTTGCTAATTCAACCTCATATATTTAGCAGTCTTCTTATAAATTCTACTTTTTTGAGGGTTCTTTGGCTGGGTGAAGTTAATATTGGTTGGGTTTTACCCACTTATCTTAACATCTCTTCTTCTGTAAGATCACTCGATCTTAGCTCCACAAGCCTGCAAGGAAAATTACCTGATAACATTTTAAATCTTAAATATTTGGAAGAACTCGACTTATCAGGGAACAACAATAATCTCTCTGGTCCATTTCCCAAGGTTAACACAAGCACTACCATCCCTCTCACGTGGTTAATTCTGTCAGGCGCAAGCTTATCTGAAGAGATACCAACATCAATTGGCCATCTCAAATCTTTAGTTTACTTGCTTCTCTCAGACTGTGGATTGAATGGGTCCCTTCCCAAATCCATAGGCAACCTTAGGTACCTTCAATATATAGATTTATCAAATAACATGCTTTCCGGAACACTGCCTTCTTCGTTGTTTACCCTTCCTTCTTTAACAATTATCAATCTTAAGAATAACTTGTTCCAAGGAAATATGCCACTCGAGTTGTTTTCTCTTCAATGTTTAGAATCCTTATACCTCGCTAACAACCAATTAACCGGTCAGATCGATGTGCTTGATAATGGTCCCAACTTTCAAACATTTCAGCGACTTACCAACCTCACTGAGCTAGACCTTTCATATAATAACTTCCGAGGTGACTGGGAGTTGGATGCATTGTTATCAAGCCTCACAAACCTTGAACAACTCATTTTGTCACACAGTGGTATATCTGTTACAACCAGTAATGCTAATAATTATGCCAAGCTTGGTTTAGTAGTCTTAAGTCTAGCCTCTTGCAGTCTAAAGGTGTTTCCAGTGTCCATTAGAGCCATGACAAATCTTAGATACTTAGATCTGTCTGACAATGACATACAAGGGCACATGCCTGATTGGGTAGGGGAGATAGGAGGAAATCAGTTGTTAGTTTTTTATCTTTCTAATAACTCAATAAATGGCACCATTCCCAATGTATACGAGGATTGGAGTGCGTTACAAGGGTTTATTTTAAACAGCAATCAGTTGGAAGGAAAGGTGCCCACTTCTTTGCATAAATGTCAAAATTTGAGAATAATTGATTTGGGAAACAACCAGTTAAGTGACACATTCCCTGGCTGGTTAGGAGATCTTCCTTATTTACAGGTTCTTGTCCTCATATCAAACAATTTTCATGGTGGCATTGTAACCTCTTCTACGGTTAAATTCCCATTTCCAAGTCTGCGAGTTATTGACTTATCTCATAATGGGTTTATAGGCCAACTCCCTACAAAATATTTTCAAAATTTCAATGCCATGAAGAATGTGCTAAAAAATAACACAAAACCAGAGTATGTGTTACTATATGCACGTCTGGGGTATAGTTACCATATAACTATTGTGATGAAAGGAGTGGATCAACATGTTGCACGACTTTTGGTTGAGTACACGATTGTTGATCTATCAAACAATAAATTTGAAGGCGAGATTCCATACATCTTGGGAAATCTCAACTCTTTGAAAGTGCTCAACTTATCCCACAACAGTCTGACAGGTCAAATCCCACGTTCTCTTGGGAAAATATCAGAAATTGAATCATTAGACCTATCTTGGAACCAACTCATAGGAGAGATCCCACAAAGCCTTGCTGACTTAACATTTCTTGGATTCTTAAATATATCACAAAACCATCTCGTGGGCCGCATTCCGCAAGGAAAGCAGTTCAACACATTTGAAGGGAGTTCATTTGGAGGGAACCCAAAACTCTGTGGACTTCCGTTGCCCAAAAAGTGTAGTGAGCATCTACAGAAACCACAACCTGAAGGCGATGTAGATGAGGAGGAGAGCAGATTTACATGGAAAGTGGTGATGATGGGATATGGGTGTGGAACTTTTCTTGGATTCGTGTTGGGAATTCTCATGTTATCAACCGGAAGACCGAAATGGTTCATTGCAATTGCTGATGCAGTAGAGTATGTGATCTGGAAGATTCAAGACAAGAGAAGATAATAAAATTAGTTCATAAATGGTACGTGTTTCACATATTTTCTATTGCCTGAAATTGCGCAAAACGTCTTACAATATTTTTTTAATTGTTTATTTCTTTTATAAAAAAAAATCTGATGCAGGTAAAGAACTTTGAGGGTGCAGCTGGACGCTTTTGAATCATGTAGCTTTAGGGAACTTTTTGAATAATGTTGAATTTTGAGTATTTGTTATTATGTTGTCACTAGGTGATCTTGTCTTAATGTTTTTGAATCTTAATAGTAATCAAATAAGTTTTGTTGTTGTTGTTCACCATCAACCTCCTCCTCATCATTATCATACTCAGTAAATCCCACCAATAGCAAAGCTAAGGTATAGTCTGAGGAGGGTAAGATGTAGACAACCTTACCTCCTCCTCATCATCACCCTCAACCTCCTAAAATACGCAAAAGAACAATAATAAAAACCACTTAATAAAATCATATGCAAGTTCAAAGTTTTATATGTATTTCTTGTATTAGATCTGTTGTTATCATTTTTCAAATGTTGCAGGCGCAAAATATCGTATGATTCAGAGTTCAGACCACCGGAAACAATCGAAGTCGTGTATATCAGAAATAGATCTTTCTTTTAAGTTGAAGTTTCATATTTTTCATAAGTTTACCAAATTAATCACAGTTAATAAAACATCAAACGCGACTAGTTGTTATTGTATTGAGTTCTACAGGTTCAGAAGTTGCAGGCACGCTTTCTACATTATTTCCTCTTTCAAGTTCATTATCTTCAACCTCCATCTTGACAGTCTCCTTCGATGCATCATATGAGGCATGCAATCCCACAAGAACGTAGTATGTCAGCAAGACAGCAGTCCACCCCATGAACCTTAAGAAAGATGCACCATCAATTGAGCCCATCATGAACAAATTCAATGCAATGCTGCCCGATGGAAGCCATGGAACTAATGGCGCCCCCCAAAGCTTCGGGCTCCTTGCTTGCTTCACCTTGAAGCGAATACCCAATGTGGCCGAAAACCAGATTCCGACAACAAACAAATACTCCAACCAACTATTTACTCCCCATGCCCAAAGTAAAGCCATCCCAGTGGCAGAACAAACGATGAGCACCAAGAAGATAATCAGCTTGTTTCTGTAGGTCCCTCGGAGGTTGAGGTTAAACCTATTCCTTGTTATATCTAACACACTAGCAAGTGCGGAATCCAAGCTAGAATGCAAACCGAGATAGAACAAGCACAAACACAACACACAATCTTCACCGATTAACACCACTTGTATTAATACGAAGAAAGGTTCGGTTACAAAGCTATGTTTACAAATGTGTTTTGCAAACTCTCTAAAACACTCGTGTGTGTGTGCTCTCAACAGAATGCTCTCTCTTGTTTCTGTCTCCTTGTCTCTCTCTCTCTCTGTGTCTCTTCATGAAGTGAACACAACACATGGGTATTTATACCCAAACACAGATCGTCTGGTCGAAGGATCAGGTAGACTGATCGAAGGATCATCTATCGACCAGAAACCTACCGAAGGATCACATATACCTCGAAGGATTATATCCTTCGAGGTCCATCGAAGGTTATCTTTCGAGCTCATCGAAGGATCTAAACAATCCTTCGATGACACATCCTTCGACACAGACATATTACAACCATTGTCTAACTGTTTGGCTAAGTCAAACCAGGAGGATGGTTGACTTGGTCAAACTTACAAGACTAACAAAGACATCGTTTGGTATCATGACAAAATACAGACAAAGTACAGACACAAGTGCACCAACAAACTCCCCTTTGGCTGTAGCTTTGTCTCGATTTTCGTGTCTTCAAGTCTTTGACGTCCTTTCAAGTCTTCAATGTCGGAGGATCTTTTAAAGTCTTCACGTCTTGAAAGCAGAAAGTGTACCAATAAACTTCCCGTTTCATGTAGGAAGTGTGTTGACAAACTCCCCCTTAACATAAGCTCCCCCTTGAGTTATGCTCGTGAATGTCTTGATCTTTACAACTTGAGATCCTTGTGGTGTTGATGATGGCCAGCGGCAACTCGATCATTTTCATCACTTGAGTGCCTTCACGTTGTGTCTTCATTCCAAAGCTTGTCATCGACCATGTTCTCCTTGCCTTTAGAATCTGCACATGCAAGAAATCTAAACGCGTAATGAGAACAACTGCCTGGAATATCATAAGCAAACGACACACATGTGACCATTGTTCAAACAAACACCGTCCGACAGTTTGAAAGTTCAACATATTTTGTCCATTTTAAATTTTAACTTTCAAAAACTTTGCAAATTTCGACCGTTTATGAAGATTTAGTCGTTTTGGTTTTCGTTCAGGTTTCAGGTAACGAAGACTCGAGATCCAACATCGTACGATCGAAAATAAAATAAAAATAAAATCTTTTTGGCTTTTAGAAAGTTTACATTAAAACACACCTAAAATCTTTTTGGAATTTTTGAATATTTCAAATGTAAAGACTGAAAGCAGTAAATAAATATATACAGAGATGCGGAAAATGAAGGCATTAAATAAATATTTACAGACATTCTTTTTGTGAGTTTCGAGGGTAAGAGAATCATATCAGTGTACGGTCATGTCAAAACGCTCTTGTTGTTCAATTAGTTAACATTAAGATAAGCATCCTATAACAATTATCGGTATTGTTGTCCACATAAGCTCAACTTATCAGATGTAATCATGGCAAGGGGATACGTTAAGGTATGATTTATACTTACCGACCGGTGTTCATCCACATCACGACACATTCCCGTATCAAGGTATGCACGAGAGTTCATCTTATCTTACCGGTGAGTATACCGATTATCATCTGTTTGACCGTATATGATGTGAGATTCTCACTTATTTTGATTTGAAAACAAGCCCTATGTGATATAATCACTTATTGATGAGGAACTTGATTTTCGATGCATGAGGGCACAGGAGCAAGTCCGTGAACAGGTCAGTACTTTCGTACAGCAAAGAGACGAACTTGACTCCCGGATAAATGTGATATTTTATCACTTATTTGTTTGGACATGTGATTGTTGATCACTTATTGAGGTCGAATGCAATATGTACACGTATGTATAGTATCATGGAAGATCTAGACTTGCGTCCCCGTTATTTTTCGGTAAAAGATACAACCATGATACCCAGATGATAAGCAGCATAAAGACCGAATATCTCAGAACCTCGGCAATCTCTTAAACGAAATTTCGGTACTAAGACCATATGCCAATGAATGGTTCCCACCTGGTCTTCAGTCGATTTAAGTTTATATCACCCTGCACACTTTAAAATGATTGTGAGCCTACCGATACATCTTATATAGACCTGCTTATCGTTTTTCATTTAAGGTTTAAAGAGGTTTGGACAGACCACTGATGTACTATCATTTTCTCTTTTGCTCGCCAGGAAACTCATTTTTGTTTTTCTATTGTTTTTGTGTTTTTGAAATTTTTTCGATGTTTTTGGATTTTTCAAATTTTGGATTTACTCCCCCTAAAATCAATAAACTAAGATAAATTTAAAACACAAAGGTATTTACAAAAATGATTTTCCGATGTTGGTTTTACTCTTGCTTGACCTTAACGCTGTTTACCAGTAATAAGTAGTCAAATCTTGATTTGTCAAATGCTTTGGTAAAAAGGTCGGCACGTTGGTCATCGGTGTGAACGTAAGCAACATCGATTAGCCTTTTCTCAAAGCAATCACGGATGAAGTGATACTTAATTTCGATGTTCTTAGTCTTTGAATGCTGCACAGGATTTTTAGTGATCTGTAAGGCAGCAGAATTATCAACGTAAATAGGAGTAGTTAGGAATTCAAAACCGTAGTCACGCATTTGTTGTTGGATCCATAGGACTTGGGAGCAACAACTTGAGGCAGCAATGTATTCAGCTTCGCATGTTGATGTAGCGACGCACGTCTGCTTCTTGCACTGCCATGTGACTAGGCGATTTCCCAAAAACTGACATCCAGCCGTTGTGGATTTGCCGTCGATTTTGCATCCGCCAAAATCAGAATCACTGAATGCGATCAAGTCAAAGTTATTATCCCTAGGGTACCATAGACCGGTGTCAGGGTAACCCTTCAAATAACGAAAAATCCTTTTTACAGCTGCAAGATGTGAGGCCTTCGGGTTGACTTGATATCTGGCAAGCAGACACGTTGGGTACATTATATCTGGTCTTGATGCTGTGAGGTACATAAGGGATCCGATCATCGCGCAGTAGTATGAGGGGCTAGTAGCTTCACCCGTAATATATCCGCCCTTATCTCCAGCAAAAGCAACATAACCTCCTCTAATAGATTTAACGTCGTAGAGAAGCTTCATGTCGCCTGTCATGTGCCTGGATGCCCCACTATCAACAATCCAATGACTACTGATAGTTCCTCCTGGAACACCCTGCACATGAACTCACTTGATTAGTTGGAGATGGGGACCCAAGCCATTGTGGTCTTGGGTCTTCCATTTTCATCAACAACAATAACTTCTATTCTTTGATGATTCATAAATTGTGATGGTCCCCCTGATTCAATAACCGTTTTTGGTTTCCAAGTCTGTTTTGTTATACCAGCTTGATTGTTTAAAAATTTAACTTCGTGATTGTTTGAAGTTTTTGAAAATTTTGAGTTTTCTGGCTTAACTGAAACAGATTGTTTTTGAACCACATCAGTTTTAAGTGCCTTTTCAATCACCTTGACTTGTTGACGTTTCTGTTTCTTTTCCCTTTCTCTTACAAGTCGGGAATCTTGTTTTACAGAAACAGATCGCTTTTGGTGATTGCGTTCACGGGGATCATCATCCTTTGCTTTCAACTTATGAAGATACGGACAACTTCTGACAATGTGCCAATTGTACCACATTCAAAACACGATCTTCGTTCAACAAACCCCGAAGAATCATGTGATCGTCTTGCCGATAATGATGAACTTTGTGATCCCGAGGTACTAGGTTTTGAACTATTTGGTTCATTCCTTTTCATCACAGTTGCTTTCTTGACAAAATCTAAGTTAGATTGATTTTCAAACGTTTCAATTTTGTCCGTTCCCTTAGATTTCACAAAGTTCACATTCTTTTTCTTCTTTTGATTTGGCTTCCTTTGACTTTGAGCCGACAATTTTCCTTTTTGTTTGTTATGATTTTGCTGCCTTTTCTCTGTTGGTAATTTCTGATTGCCAAATTGTTTTCTAACTTCAGCCTTTGGGATAGGAGGGCACTGTGTTACCACAATGTGTGATCCTTTCTTACCCAAAAACTTACTTGTGGAATTTTCAAAGACTTTACTGATTAATGATTGATTAACATTCTTAATAGGAAAATCTTTGTCTGAATAAATTTTATTATCACCAACAAGAGTATACAGCAAATCCACACTCTCCGACTCTTGTGCAGACAAGGACTCGATTGCAACAGTCTTAGCGGGTTTTGCAGGAGGATCACACAGAATATGATTCTCAAGAGGTATGTCCTCTTCTTTTATCACCGCATCAGACTTTGCTGAATCAGTATCATCAGATTCATCATAAGAAGAATCAGCATCCTCAACAACAACTGGAGGATCCTGATTCTGTTCAGCAGAAGACACACATGTATCTGCTGACACATCCGAATCTGATAATTCTTCTTTCTGGTATCCGAGTCCTGCTGCAAATTCATTAACATCTAGAGGAATAGATGGTTCAAAGAAAGTTCTATCCTCCTCGTCAGGCATGGCATCATAATTGTGTCTCACAGGTGGTGGACATTTCTTGTATCCAATGCATGTGACATCCCGTTTCTCTTTCTGTACGTCAATGATGTGATCCAACACATAGCTAGAGCTCAAATAACTGTCTAGCTTAAGTTGGATCGCCTCACTTTCAGTTTTCACACAAGCCATTTCCTTTTGCATTACTTCAAGACGAGTTATATACAAATTAATGTCAGTTTGTTTTCTGGAAACCATTTTAGTTAACTCGGTTTTATCTTTCTTTAACTTTTCAATTACTGACTTAAACTCCTTTTCATGGTTTTCATAGAACATGTTGGCTTCAGTGCACTTCGAAAGATCAACGGTCAATTTCTGATTGTGAATGAATGTCACATCATATTTCTCTTGCAAAGCCTCGTGTTTGCTTTGCAATTCACACCACTTATCATTCAATGAAACATGTTTGTCTTGCAAGTCAAACAAACTAGCTTGTAAAGCATCATGTTTGCCTTGCAACTCAGACATGTTTGTCTCTAAATCAGCACATTTAATACGCAAACTATCACCGTTATCACAACTAACAGAAGTGGGTTCATCGACACATACCTGACTTGATGAACTGTCGACATTAGCCATAAAGGCTGAATGGAGAGAAGACGAAGAATAAGCAGCTTGATCCACCAAAATAGATCTTCTTTGAATTCCTGATGCAGCTTCTTCCAATAGCTCATCAATATCTGCATTAACTGACGCACTTGATGTGTCATCTTCCTGATCATTCCCTGAACTCGAGGACTCTTCATCTGAACTTCCACTGTAACCGGAGCTGTCTTCATCTTCAGAAGATTCATCACCATTGGTGGAAGATTCTCCACCACTGGCGTGTTTAAGATCCTTGACAACTTCAGCAAAGCAAGCTGTTCCATCTGGAGCATCATTTCCCAACTGGATTGACCAATCACAACCTTCATCTACTTGAACCACAAGTGCCTGGTTGGCATTGGATGGTCCTGCTTGACTCTGGTTGTTGACAGGCACCAATGTGCGCTCATTGTTCCTTACTTGGTTCTGATTTGCCCTGTTGCCTTGACCTCTGAAAGGATTTTGGTTTCCATGTTGAGATGGCCTCGTACATTCACGTTTGAAATGACCACGTTCACCACAGTTGAAACACTTAACAGCCTGCTTATCAAACCCATACTTGGTGTCTTTCTTGCTTTCCAAGCTGGTTCTGCCAGTTCTTTCCATGAAATCCTTTGCTCGCCTAACAGCACTGGCAAAGGCCCACTTGATGTCCATCATCTCCATCTCCTCTTTATCGATCTGCTGATAGTCTTCTTGTGTCAGATTAATGTTACCAATCTGACCTTCCACTAATCCACAGTATGCGCTCACCAAAGTGTTTAGCAGCTCCATGTGTTCCTTTGCTACTTCCACACTGACTTTAGAAAAGCTTGAGGTGTCGAGCCGTACTGTATTTGGCTTTGATTGTTGACCAGCAGATGATGTGCTTCCATAACACGCTTGCTGTTGAGGAGGAAGTGGATTCCCATACATGTCTGTTGGTCCGGTAGATTGAGGAGGAAGTGGATTCCCATACATGTCTGTTGGTCCGGAAGATCGAACAGGTAATGGATTTCCGAACATATCAGTTGCTCTGATAGGTCGTTGGCTTTGCTGTTGCGGTACTGGTTGAGGAACTGGTTCAAGCGGATTTCCATACATGTCTGTTCGAGGAGGCTTGACCGGAACTTGGATAGTATTGCCATACATGTCAGTGCTAGACACAAACGCTGTTTGAATTGGAGCGTGTGAAGAAGGTTTTGTAGAAGTGCTAGAAGTTCCATAATACATTTCAGGATTTTGTGGCACAGGAACTCTTTTTGCCTTGAGAGTTTCTTCCTGATTCTTGTTTTCCAGGAGTTGAACAAAGTCATTGAAGCTCGTTGTAGCTAAAGTACCATTGTACTTCATGATTTCCAAGAAAGTATTCCATTGAGGTGGCAACGCATCTGCAAACTTTTTCACAATCTCTGCTGGAGTTGTAACAACCTCAAAATTTGCCAATTCAGTCAGCAAATGATTAAATCGACTTGTCAAATTTCCTAAAGATTCATTCTCCATACAAGTAAAACCATCAAACTCTTTCTTTAGCAACTCACGTCTCAATTGACGTGTCGCTTCATTTCCTACGCCCCTTGTCTTCAATGCGTCCCACAACCTCTTTGTTGTCTTGTAACTGACAAATTGATGATAAATATCTTTACTTAATGCCTGAGTAAGAATGGCATATGCCTTCTTTTCCAAATCATAGACCTTCTTCTGATCTTCCGTAAGATCTGCAAACGTAGCAGCAGATGATGCGGCAACCTCTATTGTTTGATCGAAATCTGTGATGAACCGCAACCACAATTCTGTATTTTGACCAAGAACGTATGTATGAAATCTATCAATCCATCCTGGATATTCGTATAAGTGCATCAACTTTGGAGGCCGATTCAAACTTCCGGTTTCGCTCTCGCTTAAGAGAATGCTTTGAATACTTGGAGTTTGATTTGATATGAATGCCCATTGACCGGTAGAAATTGCATTAGCTTGAGAAGATACCGATGCAGGATCCGGAGACGGAGTACCAAAATACATCTCTGTATATACAGGAGTACCCCATCTTGGATTCATTTTTGATCAAGAATAATAATACCTGAAAATCACAAACTTGTTAAACATAAACAGACTAAGTTCGAAAGATCAAGACTTGTTCGAAGGATCAACAGTGTTCGAAAGATCACTGTTGAATTTCGAACAATGATTTCGAAAGATTCTCCAAACGAAGGATCCTTATCTTTCGAAAAAGAACTGTAGACCGAAAGATGTATGCTTCGAAAAGATTCCTTGGATCGAAGGATAAGTCACAGACTTCGAAGGATGTTCGAAGGGTGATTATCTATCGAACCTCCTTTGATCGAAAGATGACCTTTCGACTTCGAAGGATATCCTTCGATCTGCACTGACACAGTTGACAAAAGTGACAGGTTGGTGAAAAAGTTGATGGGTTGGTAGAAACTTTCGGCAGAAGGTATGTTCAGACCATACTTTCTGCCAAAGCAGATTTGAACAACAGAAAAATATTACCAAGTAAAACAAGGTTCTGAACCAGAAACCGGTCACCGGAGTAAGCCGGAATTTGGCCGGAAATCACCAAACGTCTTAAAAACAAGTTTTTAAGTTACCCAACCCGTCCTTTAACACACCCGGTTAGTTTAGAACACGTTTTTATGACAAGAAATGCGAGAAAAACAGTAAAAACGGATGCTAAACCAAGTGAGTTTTTGTCCAAAACACTCCAAAGTCTTGTATAAACTCGGTTTTTTTAACAAGGAAAAGAGCCACGGCTCTGATACCACTTGTAGGTCCCTCGGAGGTTGAGGTTAAACCTATTCCTTGTTATATCTAACACACTAGCAAGTGCGGAATCCAAGCTAGAATGCAAACCGAGATAGAACAAGCACAAACACAACACACAATCTTCACCGATTAACACCACTTGTATTAATACGAAGAAAGGTTCGGTTACAAAGCTATGTTTACAAATGTGTTTTGCAAACTCTCTAAAACACTCGTGTGTGTGTGCTCTCAACAGAATGCTCTCTCTTGTTTCTGTCTCCTTGTCTCTCTCTCTGTGTCTCTTCATGAAGTGAACACAACACATGGGTATTTATACCCAAACACAGATCGTCTGGTCGAAGGATCAGGTAGACTGATCGAAGGATCATCTATCGACCAGAAACCTACCGAAGGATCACATATACCTCGAAGGATTATATCCTTCGAGGTCCATCAACATCCATCGAAGGTTATCTTTCGAGCTCATCGAAGGATCTAAACAATCCTTCGATGACACATCCTTCGACACAGACATATTACAACCATTGTCTAACTGTTTGGCTAAGTCAAACCAGGAGGATGGTTGACTTGGTCAAACTTACAAGACTAACAAAGACATCGTTTGGTATCATGACAAAATACAGACAAAGTACAGACACAAGTGCACCAACAGTTTCTATCTTTATCTGATGTCACCCCTGTTGAGTAGTATCGTCTCACTAGTTGCCCGATTGGAACTAGGGAGAAAATAAAAAGTGTAGAAATGGAAAGAAGACTTGAAGGACATCAAGGCTCGTAAAAAACGTGACCACTCAGTTTATAGCTGTCATAATACAAGAATGGCGGCGCCATGTGGGTTCGAGCAATGTGGGTGAAATATTTAGATTTGGCTATGCTGATTGCCAACAGAACAGTAGTCATTCCCTTTAATGCGCCTATACCGACTAATAACTTTGCCCAGTTCATCCCCACGGCTTCAAATGCAATTGTGAAGGGGGCATCAACATCAATTTCATTGTAAGGTTGCATTAGACACACCTCTGCTGCCAGAAGTGAGTAAGTGGTGATGACAATTAACATAGATCCGACTAAGCCGATGTGTATATCTCTTCCCGGCTTCTTGGTTTCTTCTCCTAATGTTGCCACTCCATCGAACCCAACAAACGCGAAGAATATCACAGATGAAGCCTTCAAAATACCCTGAAAACGAAAAGGTGCAAAGGGATCGAAGTTGGCAAGCTTGGCCTTTGTTGATCCTGCCATGACTATGAAAAGCAAGACACCAATGTGGATTATGGTTGCAACAGAACTGAATCTTGATGATCCTTTCATGCTGAAAGATGCAAAGATACAGATGACTACAGATACCACCACAGCCATTGGGTCCCAGTACTCAAAACCCTTTCCCATGTATGGGATATTAATACGGAATTAGTTTGGTTTATGGTTAAACAGTGTTGCACAATATGATGTCCATGAACGTGACATGCTAGCTCCATCTACAACGTACTCGAATAGGATGTTTCGAGCTGCAGTGAAAGCTATAAAGTCGTCAAGTTCAACTGTCATGTAAGCAAATGAGCCTCCAGCCACCGGAAGTTCAACTGCAAATTCAGTATAGAGGATGCCAGAAAGTAGAGCACCCTAAGGGGGAGACAACATAATCTGGTAAACCATCAATTGAAATGCGAAAGCCACTTTGAATGGAAGAATTTCTGGTAAATCATCACTAAATATAGTGGGTTAGATATGAACACTAGATTTCTTGGTTAGAGTGGATTAGATATGAACACTACGGTTGTTAATGTTGAAGCTGCTTAGTAATAACATGCGGATTTGATTACAATAAGAAGTAACAAAATCGATAGTATAAACATAAGTTTTAAAATTTAACATATACATTAATAATTGATGAAATTTTGATTACATTCAAAAAGTTAGTGAATCAAAATATAATAGCAGCCCAAAATTTAGCATTCCACAATTATAACCTGGAGAGTAGCATTCCAATAATTAGCAAAATAGCAGCCAGTTAGTATGAGTTATAAGGTTTGGGAATAAGAATTTGTAAGTTTGGAGGGTAGACTTAATTGTGCACCTGGTGATTTGAAATCATCTTATAAATCTTTTCGTTTGAATTGACGAAATATGTTTACAAATTATTTCAATATTTAGTTCATGATCTAGGATGATGTCGTCGTTATGATTTGTTGTGCCCCGTCGACACCTACATTATATCATAGTACACATCTATGAATATTTTGGTGCGTTTTCATCACGTGTCAAAGAAGAAGCCATATGGCTATGTGTTTCCAGTTTACACAATAACGTGTCACTATTTCGAAACTGAAGGTTATGTAACTTCAGTGATACATAGGCATGGTAGTATTGTCACAAATCTTGGATCCAAAACACAACACAGATTTATTCATATGAAATCAAAACAGTTACAAACGAATGATCAACCAGTCATCACAGATTCACTGGTGATTCATATGATTCAACAAGAACAAACAACAACAAAAGATCCCTAAGAATCTCATGTATTTTACTTGTGAGGAATGAATGAGACAAAGAGCACAAAGGGCAGAAATGAGAGCTGATGATGCTCGATGATGATTGCAGCCACTACAACACCTTTTAAGGGGAGCATAACCCTAGCCACACACGACAACTGTGAGCCCAAGATAAAGGCCCAAATGAGAGGCAAGCCAGCGACACACACGGAGAGGAGCGGCCCAAAGGAAGCAAGACCAAGCCAACCTCAAACCAAACATTAAAACAAAGAATGATTAGAAAACAAAATAAATAAAATAAACTAAGGGAAAGCACATTTATACTGAAATTTCAACACCCACCTCAGTTTAAATGTGCAAAAAGGTTAATGAGACCAATGGACTTACACATTTGAGCATGAGCTGAAGGTAAAAGGCCTTTGGTAAATAGGTCAGCGAGCTGATGTTCAGTCTTTATACCGCAAGTCTTGATTAGTCCTGAAGCTATGTTTTCTCGTAAAAAGAACAAGTCAACTTCGAAGTGCTTGGTCTTGTCATGAAACACTGGGTTAGCAGCAATGGATAAGGCAGCTGAGCTGTCACACTTTAGAATAACAGGAATGGTAACCTCAACATTTAGTTCTCTAAGAATGTTGATCAGCCACAACACCTCACATGTAGTGCTGCACATTGATCTGTACTCTGTCTCGGCAGAAGATCTGGACACGACGCTCTGTTTTTTGCTTTTCCAAGAGACCAAAGAACCCCCGAGGAAGATACAGAAACCAGTTACTGACCTTCTACTTTCAGTGCATTTTGCCCAGTCCGAATCAGAATAGGCTGTTAGGTGAAAAGAGTCGGCCCTTTTAAACATAATCCCAGTTCCATGTGCCCCTTTGAGGTACTGTAATACCTTGAAGGCAATCTGAGTGTGGGCTTCAGTAGGTTGGTGCATAAATTGAGACAAATAATGCACGGAATACGCTATATCTGGTCGAGTATGGGATAAATAAATTAACTTACCAATTAGTTTTTGATATTGGGTAACATCAACCGTATTGGTTTCCTTTTTTGTTAAATTTGTTAGAACATGATTTTGTTCGACAGGACAACCAATAGGTTTGCTTCCACTCATCCCATATTCATTAAGAAGGTCCATGCAATATTTTCTTTGTGAGAGACACACCCCATCACTAGTTTTTATGACCTCGATTCCAAGAAAGAATTTCAAGAGACCAAGGTCCTTAATCAGAAATTCAGTTTTTAAAAATTTTCACTTCAGTCACTTTTCCTTCATTGTTTCCGGTTAGAACAATATCATCTACGTAGACAAGTAAGACAATAAAAACGTCATTTTTAGACATGATAAACATAGAATGATCACACTTGGACTGAACGTCACTTTTCCTTCATTTTTCACTTCAGTCACTTTTCCTTCAATTTGCAAACTTTGTTTTGGTGTTTGACACTTAGACCATCCGGAAGACTCATATAAACTTCTTCCTTAAGGTGTCCATAAAGAAAAGCATTATTGACATCAAGTTGGTACATTGGCCAGTTATTTTGGACAGACAAGCTAATGACACATCTGACAGTAACCATTTTAACAACAGGTGAGAATGTTTCCTCAAAGTCTATACCCTCTCGTTGGTTATAACCTTTAGCAATGAGCCTAGCTTTAAATCTATCGATCTCACATGTGGATTTATATTTGACCTTAAAAACCATTTACAGCCAATGGGTTTTTTTCCACTAGGTAGATCTACTATATCCCAGGTGTTATTTCTGTGAAGAGCTGATAGCTCTTCATTCATTGCATCAATCCACCTTTTGTCCTTGATGGCGTCTTTATAGGTGGATGGTTCAATAGTTTTGTTGACATTGGCAGCCAAACAAATATTTTCCCTAGGCAAGTTGGAGTAATTAACTACTTTATCATAACTATACTTAGCATGGCCAACTACAAAGTCATTAAACCTCTTAGGAGCAGACACAGATCTAGAGGACCTCCTAACGGTTTGGGCACCCTCAGGAAGGTTTGATTCATCATTGGAACTGCTCGACTCAGCCCTCACAGGACCAGGTTCAGCACTAGTGGACTCATGATTGTCAAACACATCATTAGACCCTAATGACTGTGAACAGCAGTGTGCTCAGCCTTGTCACTGTGTTGCTGTGTCTCAGCAGGAGAATCAGGAATGCCCTTCTCTTCATCATTGGGATTTGTATCACTTGAAGTTTTAATGTTGTCAAAAAAATTAATTTGGTTTAAAAGATTTGTATTGACTTGATCTGGAGAGTTATTTTTATTTTCAAAAGGAAAAATGGTTTCATGAAAACTGACATCTCTGGAAAAGATGAATTTCCTTTGATCTAAACGGTAGGATCGAGAAACGACCTTTATGAGTCGATCAGAAGTGTTCTAGACCAAAACGAGATGCGGAAACAGACGTTTTGGTTTCGAATCAGCTTGTTTTACACTTGAAAGTAGTTTAACTATCTCTAGTATTGATATGAAAGTTTTACACGGTCTGGAGATACCTCGGCAGAGCTTCGCTACCGGAAATGCAAAAATTACAAATGAAATAACAAGTCTACTATTTATACTAATCCCACTTCGTTTGAACAAGCACCTCCAGTTCAGTTCGTATGAACTGGCCACTTCGTTTGAACATTCAGTTCGTTTGAACATTCACTTCGTTTGAACATTCACTTCGTTTGAACATTCATTTCGAACTTGACATCATTCTTGTTAAGATCCGCAACGAATTAAAGACTCGATATAAGACGAAGTCGACAGACGCATGCACCAACATAAACTCCAGACCTTATACCCTTTTTTATAGTTAGAGTACCCCATAAAAACACATTTTTCAACTCGTTCTTCTAGTTTATCAGTGTTATCCAAAATAGTAAAAAAAAAACAAGGTAAATTGGCATGTAATAATCCCACCT
The DNA here is from genome assembly GCA_030545235.1 of Helianthus tuberosus. Lineage (NCBI taxonomy): Eukaryota > Viridiplantae > Streptophyta > Magnoliopsida > Asterales > Asteraceae > Helianthus > Helianthus tuberosus. The sequence goes on along the minus strand of JARYGA010059698.1, from coordinate 54,670 downwards.
AGACCTTATTGGCCATTAATAATCCCACCTCAGAATATTCCCCTCACCAGTCCCACATTTCACCTATTTTTCCTACAATGGTCCCTCGTTAAAAAAAAAACTTAACGGAGTTAAGCTTTTTTTCCAAATTACAAATAGATATTTTAGGGCTTTTGATTAGAAGGACAATATGAGTCAATTGATGTAAAACTTGCCTCGAAACGGTGCTCCAAACGATGAAAACGGCGCTTCAATTCGGGTGTTTAAATTTCCAATTAGCCGAAATCAAGTCACTTGGAGCACCATTTCGAAGTAAGTTTTACATCAATGGATTCGTATCATCGTTCTAATCAAAAGCCCTAAAAAATCTGTTTGTAATTTGGAAAAAAGCTTAACTCCGTTAAGTTTTTTTAACGGGGGACCACTGTAGGAAAAATATGTGAAAGGTGGGACTGGTGGGGGGAATATTCTGAGGTGGGATTATTAATGGCCAATAAGGTATAGATGAGATTATTACAGGCCAATTCCCCAAAAAACAAAGGCAACCAAAAACTTTCAAGTGATCAAGAGAAGGTTTAAAGCCGAAAAGCATTTCATAAGGGGAACTACCATGCAGCACAGAAGAGGGAAGCCTGTTAATCAAGTAGGAAGCAGTAAGCACACATTCAGACCAGTATTTAAGAGGAACTTTAGACTGAAATAATAAAGCTCTTGCAACATTTAGTAAGTGTCTGTGTTTTCTTTCCACAACACCGTTTTGTTGTGGAGTATAAGTGCATGAGGTTTAATGAATGATACCGTTAGTTTTAACAAAGGTAGCCATCTGTGAATTAGTGAATTCAGATCCGTTATAACTTCTAAAGATCTTGACATTAACTTCATATTGGGTTTTGACCAGATTATAAAAACTTTGTATGTTCTCAAAAACTTCAGATTTGGATTTCATTAGATAGACCCATACAGATCTGGTAAAGTCATCTACAACAGTGAGAAAATATTTGTACCCATCTATGCTAGTTACTTTGTAAGGACCCCAAACGTCCAAGTGTACCAGATCCCCTACTTTCGTTGATCTATGGTCACTTAGAGGAAAAGGTACCTTATGTTGTTTTGCCTTGTGACAGATGTCACAAGGTTTGGTGTCATTTGACTCAGTTTTAATTTGTAAGACCTTTAACACTTGTTCAGCTGGATGACCCAGTCTTGAGTGCCAGAGCTTTATATTTTCAGTTTTACTCAAACAAGAAAAATTAGTGCCTAGAGGATTACCACAAAAATACAAACCCTCAGTTTGTCTACCAGTCACCAGGGTTTTCTTTGTGCAAGAATCCTGAATGTAGCAAGTATTTTCATCAAAAATAACTCTAAATTTGTTGTCTTTAGCTAGCTTATACACAGAAATGAGATTCACATAGTATTTAGGCACAACAAAGACATCTTTTTAGATCACAGAATCCGATAGCTTAAAGCATCCAATTTTAGTAACTTTAGCGTATGTCCTATTCGGATGTTTAATTGTTATGTTGTATTCAGAGACATCAGCTAAGTTAAACATGTTTTCACTGGTCATGACCATATGCTGGTTTGCACTAGAGTCAATGATCCAGTTCAGATTCTGGGATGGGGAGCCTATAGAGTTGAAACAAAAGAAATTTTTGCAGTCTCCTAGAGTATAGAAAGAGTTGAAACAATTACCTCCTACATTGGACTTATTGGTGTCTTCAGTTTTATTTTCATTTAGCAACTCTAGCAACTTAGAAAACTGATCAGCAGACAGAGTATTCAAAGAACTACCACATTTATCACACATGGAGTTGTTCACAGAGGGGCTATTACTGTTATTAGTAGAATTATTAGACTTAGACCATTGACCATTTTGATTAGGTTTTTGTCTATAATTGGTGGGATAGCCATGCAGCTCAAAGCATTTATCAACACTATGCCCAATTTTATGTAATGAGTACATTTAAGGTTGGGATTGGGACCCTTGTTAAATCTTTTCTTGTTGTCAATAAAATTACTTGACTTAGCAACAAACCCAACATTAGGAATTTTTGACCCACTATTTGATCCTCTATGTGATTCTTCTCTAGAAATGATAGAGAAGACAGTTTTGATAGTTGGTAGAGGATCCCTAGTTAACAGATTGGTTCTAACAGGTTGATAAATATCTTCAAGACCCATTAAGAATTGCATAAGTTTGATTAACTGATTGAACTCATTGAATTTAGTAGAAGCATTGCAGGTACAAGAGGGCAATTGAAGCATGGCATCAAATTGTTTCAACATAGTGTTGATTTTATGATAATATTCAGACACACTAGAGCCATTTTGACTAAAAGAGTTGATTTTCTGATATAAGCTAAACACAACAGACCCATCAACTTTATCATAGGTATCTTTTAAATCATCCCACACTTCTGAAGCAAGTTTAGAATAGACTTGACCAACATATAATTCATCAGAGACAGAGTTCAGAATCCAGGTGAGCACAATAGAATTACATCGATCCCACTGACTAGCAAGAACATCATTGTCTTTAGACCTATTACAAGTTCCATCAATAAAGCCTAATTTATTTTTGGCCATTAGAGCAAGTTTCATAGCATTAGAACAGACCACATAATTCCCAGTCCCTTTTAATTTTATGCTAACTATTGTGAGCCCACTAGAGTCACTAGCATGGAGATATAATGGGTCACTAGCATCCAATTTGCTAATCAAAGTCACAACAGAATCAGTTTTATCATTTTTATCACCCATAGTAGCAAGGAAAGAAGTCATAGAACAGAACAGTCAAGTAAACAGATAAGCAGATAATCAAATAAGTAAAGCACAAGTAGAGGACCGGCGAAGCCTGGACAGAGGTCTGATCAGAGGTTCGTCACTCAAGGTGCCTCCGCAGACGATGACCAGGGAGCCACAACAGACTAATCAGACAAAAATGCAACAGAGTGAACCCTCTTTGTGTCCCAAAAATCAAACCGGTCTTGCCTAAAACCCGGTATCAAAATGCCTAGACACAAGACACAGTGATGCAAACGAAAAAGGAAAAAAAGGAGGAACGATCTCACAGTGGGTGCCAGCAGTAAGTGACCAGGTCTGCAACCTTCACTTAGGGTTACAAATACAAGTCAGAAAACCGGAAAAAAACACCTGTTGGTTTGCCCTGAACGGGACCAACGATGGTCTTCTTCTTCAACCAAGGAAGCAGCCCAGAATAGGGTTTCCACAGCAGCACCGTCACACTAATCAAGAAAAACCCCAAACCCTAGAACTTAGGGTTTCACACACCAAGACCAACACCGTCTCCACTGAGCAATAAATTACTCCGGAAACAAGGACCAGATCACAGGATGCCGTTAGAAGAAGGAACCCTAGATCGGAAGAGTGAAGGGCAGCCGGAACCTTGTAACGCAGCGGATGAAGAACCAGAGCCCAAATCAACCTTGGGGCTCTGATACCATGTCATAAATCTTGGATCCAAAACACAGCACAAATTTATTCATATGAAATCAAAACAGTTACAAACGAATGATCAACCAGTCATCACAGATTCACTGGTGATTCATATGATTCAACAAGAACAAACAGCAACAAAAGATCCCTAAGAATCTCACGTATTTTACTTGTGAGGAATGAATGAGACAAAGAGCACAAAGGGCAGAAATGAGAGCTGATGATGCTCGATGATGATTGCAGCCACTACAACACCTTTTAAGGGGAGCATAACCCTAGCCACACACGACAGCTGTGAGCCCAAGATAAAGGCCCAAATGAGAGGCAGGCCAGCGACACACACGAAGAGGAGCGGCCCAAAGGAAGCAAGACCAAGCCAACCTCAAACCAAACATTAAAACAAAGAATGATTAGAAAACATAATAAATAAAATAAACTAAGGGAAAGCACATTTATACTGATATTTCAACAAGTATACACATGAGCTCATTATACATTAAATAATATACATCATTATAAGGCAAGATCGGTGATTGATAGGTTAATGAAAGTAAACACATGTGGTTTGACACGATTGTAAATGCATACCCATCCTATATGTGCATTTTAATCCCTTAATGTGTTGAACATTTATTTCTCCTAATAGGCATTTGGATAGTTATTGCAATCTCTGCATGATGATGCTGAACTAATAATACATGTACGGTTTCCTGTCCCAAGATTAGTGGTGTGCGATCAACATGGTTCTGATGTTATTATTGTGCTTTTTAATTCTTTTATATTAAGTTATAAAATAAAATTTACTTCTTATGATGCGTAAATCTTTATTTCTATAACAAGTCAACCCATTTACTTAGGAGTTGGTGTCACGTCAAAAAGTATAGCTAAAAAAGACAAAAAACATGTTTACGGGTCAACCTTTTTTTGACTTGCACAAAAAAAGACATGTTTGAACTTTGAACAAGAACACATTGATTCTTATCTTATAGGTTTTGACTAAATGGTTGTCTTATGTAAAACATGCTAGATTCTTCTGGGCGAAGTTGAACCCATCAGCAACATATATTAATGAAGTAGCATGTTATCTTCACTGATGATGCCAATCTTCAAGTGTTCTTTGAGCATCTACAGAAGTACAGAAGCTGGCTGTACTATCCTCTTGACCCAAAAGTCAAAATTAAGCACTTTACAAAAATTCAAAACTCAAGGGTCGGTTTGTCTGTTGCCGATTAGATGGCGTCTATTGGCATGTGCATTTAATCATTTACTTCCCATTTCTACTGTTTTATATATTTAGATGCATCTTGAATGTGCATGTGTTACATAGCATCCTTTTTACATATGGTTGATCTGTGAAGCTTGTTAGTTATCATTTCTACTTTTTTACATGAAGTCGTTCCCTTTTCTAACCTTTTCATATAAAACAGATGTATATTTCACTCATTTTTATGTATACATACATCTTTTATGCAACTTGGATCAACTTAGGGGGCGTATGGACTGTAGATTTTGTAAGGGGGATGAAACTAATAGGGTATGTTTGGTATAAAATTTTGGGATTTAGACATGTTTTGTGCAACTCAGATCATCTTAAGTGACTTGATCGACTTTTATCATATGAGCTTTTTCATTATGACAAATGGCTTGTATGAGTGTGAAACTCAACAATGAACTCTAAAATTAATAAACTCAGCCAACAAGAATTGAAATAAACTATAGGGGAGGATGAACAATGAATTATAAATTAAATAATTGTGCTTTTGTTTGTAATGTTGTTTAAATTTTTGTCCACTTAATATAGATTATCTTTGTTTGTTACGATGTTTAACGTAACCCGTCCACCAGACGGGTATTAAACTAGTTACTTTTGGAACACTCATCGTCAACATCTTAATTGCTCTGTTGATTAATCCTTGGACAAATGACTATGTGCAAGTCAACAAATGGAAACATTCACTACTAGAAAACTGCTATTTTTCCCACGTCAATTTCCGTAGGAAATCCGTGGGTAACTGCGTTTACCCACGGATTTCCCACGAAAATGGGTTGTGGGAATTTTGCTCGTGGGTAATTTTTTTCTGACGCATTTCCTACGGAATTTCCTACTCCTTTCCCACACAAATGTTTCGTTAGAATTCTCCTACTTATTTCTCACGGAATTAATTTTCTGAACTTTCCGACGCATTTCCTACGGAATATTTATTTTTTAAAATTTTGTGCTTAAAACAATTATATTTATATTTATTATATAATATTTATATATTTTAATTTTCTTACACAATTCCTACGGAAAAAAAATCGGCCAAAAAGGGGAAATTCCCCCTGGATCGGTGTGTGCCTGGGATCGAACTCGAGACCTATACGTTATAACCGAAGTCTCTTAACCAGTTTATCCTTCTATACAGGAGCTGATATATCTTAGATTTAATTCTATATATATACTATTTGAGTCAATATTTTCCTACACCTTTCCTACGGATATTAATTAAAAACCTACGGATAGGAAATGAAACATATTTCGTGAGCAATTTGTGAGCAATTTGTCGATAATTTCTGACACACTTCCTACGGATAGGAAATGAAACATATTTCGTAGGAATTGTGTTGGTATTTTCCTACACTTTTTCTACGGATATAAATAAATTTATTTTAAAAATAACATATATTGATATAAATAATAAAACTTTATGTTTTAATATCAGTAATTTCATTTTATTATGAATTTTTTTTAATAATAAATTGGATTCCTACGCATTTCCTACCGATAATTAAAATGAAAACGGATTCCGTAGGAGATCGGTCGGAATTTTCCTACACTTTTCCTACGCATAACAATTCCTACGAATTTCCGACTAATGGTTAAAATGAAAACGGATTCCGTCGGAGATCGGTCTGAATTTTCCTACACTTTTCCTATGCAAACCAATTTGTCGTTCTTTTGTCGCTTTTTTTGTCACAAAACTAACACCCTTTTTAATACGTCGGAATTTCGTAGGAAATGTGTAGCCATTTTCGTTCGTAGGAAATGTGTAGGAAATTTTGGTAGGAAAAATAGCAATTTTCTAGTAGTGATTGTGTCTTCGATATTACATGTATCGTACCTCCTTTTCTAGCATACTCAATGCTATCACCAAACTGGTTCACATGGTTGGGTTTTCCTACCATATGCGCCATTGTGGTGATCGTAGAGTTTCATGAAAAGGTGCACACCGTATTCATTTGGTGCCATGAAAAATTTCTCAAAGCTGGTGACTACTTAAGAGAGGGTGTTCTTGAAGTTTGAGGTGCATGCCTACTACTAAATACTAATGCCACGGTGTAAATTAAATAACAAAATACAAAATATATACATATGTATTCCATTATTATATTATTATTATATTATATTATACATATTAAAAGATAGTGGCCATGAACAGTGAACAAAACTACAATTATATATGATATTATATTTTTTTAGCTTTTAATTATTTTATTATAGTAATTAAACATATTTTGTTTATCTATTATCGTAGTAATGTTTTATAAAATTTTTAGTATGCAGTACGACATGTCTATTTTTTATCTACGTTTTAGTATTTTTATTATATGTCGACGCCGTTTATCCTTTACATTCTTTTAATAATACAAGTAATGCCTTATAAAATTTTGAATATAGTGTTGCGACATGCTTATTTTTATCTATATTTAAATATAAGCTTTGTTTGAATCGTATGGGTAAAATATAATTAATTTTTTTGGTCTTTTATTGTGACGAACCGAACCAATACCGTTTGAACAACTTCGGTAGCAATATAGAGTATATTTTATATATTGTAAGCTATAGCGAGTGTTGGTACCATACCTTTACCGTGACTAACTAAACTTACACCGTCCTAGCAACATCAATGCCTTGTCGATTTCGACCGAACAACATTGGTACTGGTATCGTTATTATTGGAACCGATATTCGTTTTTATGGTTTTCGTCTTTCGACGATGTAAAACACGTGTTGACATCATTTTGGTCATATCATTACTTTGATTTTTTGGTTGTATATTTTGGTTACTATATACCGATCCTGTTATAAATCGAACTGATGCTACCGTAGACCCGCCGTAACGCGCGGGGAATATTACTAGTATATATTAAAGGTAAATATATGACTTCAATATACTTTGGATATATTATAGTCATCTAATCTTCTAACTAATATAATAAAAGAAACCAACTTTTAGACACGTGTCATTCATTGAAGGTATCCTCAAATCTATATTTATCTTATATTAACTTAATAAATAATAAATTAATATTAAATCTTATCATACTTTAATAAAATATTATCCTCAAATCTAAATTGTTAATTTAGTATATTTTTAAAACAAATACCTCTCTTATCTACTTATCTTATATTAAATATATAAATAATAAATTAATATTAAATGTTATCCTAATTTATTAAAAATATAACTTTTTTTATTATTTGGTATACAAAATTATATTTATTCAACTTGTGTAAAACGTAGGGTTTTTAAGGATATAATTTTTTTTATTATTTGGTAGATTTTTCAACCCTACTATACACGGGTTTTTTTTTAAGATACGACGTTTTTAGTATTTAATATACAAAATTACATTTGTTTAGGATATAATTTTTTTTATTATTTGGTAGATTTTTCAACATGACTATACACAGGTTTTTTAAAGATACTGTGACAACCCGCACTAAACCAGGTATCCGTACGACTTAATTAATGATTAATTACTGCTTATTACTGTGCTTATTTGAACTAGCTGATGAACTGCTACTTGATATCTGATACATGCACTTACTTGCATCATACTTTACTTGCTGTCACTACATTACTTACATACTGAACCTTAGTGACAAACATGATGCACAAAAAGCACAGTAGCACAATACACGGATAACCTATTGAACATGCTGATAAAGCCAGCATCAGGCAAACACTGCCTCCAAGGCCTATAAGAGCCTGAGATATTTTGCTACACTAGTAGTGAGTGTAGAGATACAAGGGTTGTGGAACTGCGTCTCTAGGGATAAGTCACAGTGACAGGATGTGCCTAAAACGTACTCAAAGTACAAAACTCAGCAGTTTACATAATATTTCAGCTTCTAGCTAACTAATAAAGTGCCAAAACATGAGAAAAATAACGCTAGACACTTTCCAAAGTGTCAGGAATAAGCTGTGTCACTAAAAATAACAATAACGACACTTTAAAGCTTTATTAAGCGCTTTAACGGATTACTATCCAACCGAACAACCGGACTATACCCGGAACATGAAAATATTGTTATTTTCACTATCTATCTTTTTCTGAGCTAGTTAGGGTCCCTGATTACCCTAACACCCGTTGTAACACAATACACTTTAGTAACTAAGTTAACACTTAACCTAACTTAGTTTAACTTAACTAATACTTAGTGATTAGTCACAACCTAACCAAATAACCCCCCCCCCCCTCTTGACCGAAACCGTCCCCTTGGGGACATGCTTTGTACTTGCAAGATCTCCTAATCTAATCTTGTCTAATATCCTAAAGACACAAGAACCCTTGGTTATTAGCACTTGAGTTTGTCTATAAGTTAAGAGATTAACACACTTGATCATTATCACTTAACAACTTCACACAAACACTCTCCCTCTCTTCTCTAGAGCTCTCGGCCGAACACCCCCTTTGACCATCCCACCATTTTTCGATTTTGTTCATCCAACTCCAACATCATACAAACATCAAGGGTCACGTATTAGGAAGCTTGGAGCAAACGGAACGCGAAGGACCTCCTTCTCTAGCTTTTATCCACGCCAGTTTCGTCAAGATCCTTCCCTAGCCTTGAGCTAGAGGTATAATGCTTAAAACACTCTCTTGAACTAATCTAAAGTGGTTAAAAGGATTTTTATCGGTTTAAACTCGGAATCTTGCAAGAAGAAGCATTAAAGTCTACTAAAAACATGGAAAATGGTGGTTAATAGCTCATGTGTTGTGTAAATGTTGTAGTAATTGAAAGTTGTGCTTATTTAGACCCGATCTATGATGTGGTAGCTCGGATCATCGTTTAACCCGGTTTAGTAAGATCATGGATCTTAACATATGCTTGTTTTGGATAATACAAGGGTTAAAAGGTGAAACTCTACCACACATGAAACATGAACTTGTGTAAAAGTATTTTTACTTGCAAAATAGTGTTTAAAACTAGCAGATCTACGTATCTGCAAGTGGTATTTTCAAAGGACCAAGCGTTAAAGAAATCATGTTTTCTAAAAGACGGATCTTACACTAACAAGTATGATTTTTATAAACCACAAGTGTGTAAACACTTGTGAAATGAAAAGTTTCGACAAAATAACAAACTTTGTAAAAGAGGACGAGAAGTTGTAAAGACGGATTTCTCTAAAAACGAGGTTTTTACGAGATCGAAATTACCTTATATAAAGATCCACAAAATATAATGGGATTTACACTATAGTTTCAGAAAAACTACAAGTTCAGGCGATTATGCGATTTACATACTTGTCGACTAGTTTGATGTGTTGGAAATTGTTTGATTGAATAAGGAAGTCGTTGAAATTGATTTTGTAAAAGAAAATGATACGCTTGAAAGCGTGGCCACCTCCAGTTACAGAGGAAACTCTGGCGAAATTTTTCTAAAAACCTAACACTTAGAACTATTTACACAACAAGTGTTAGAATTATTTTTGACATGTTTTCAAAATATAAATTTCGCCATGACTTTATTTACTAAATATTCGGAGGTGGGATTTTCACAGAATTTAACGTGATAAATATATTTTTCACACACTGTTTATGATTATTTTGTGAAAATACATAAATATTATTTCTAGAGTAAAAATAATATTTACGAACGTTAACGATTCCAAAATAATACGAACGCTTTCACCATAAATATATAAGTTACACCGGTAATTATATTACCACTCGATCGTTAAACGTAACTTACGCACTTACGGAAATATTTATGAACGCACATGTATTGAATCCCCCATCCTTGGGAAGGAGATTAACTACCAAGTATATACAGAATGTAAACACGAAATAGTTGTCTAACTATTTCCCAAAAACATAAACCATGAAGCTAAGGCACGGCCGTCCGTCTAATAGAAATTAGCACCTGTAGGTCGTCGCACAGCTGCGTGAGCAGGAGATACTTGGTAGAGACGCTTCACTGTGAGTTCATGTCCCCATTTTCTCTAACTGTTTTCAGTTTTCTTAACTGCGGGGGTGAAATACATGTTACTATGATTACAAGTACTTTATACACGGTATGGTTAGCGTAAGGAGGTTTATTACTCAGATCATGTGAGTGGGTAGGAGCAATATGAGGCCATTAGTCCTCATGTCGGGACCGAGGGACAGGAGCGGTAGATCTATCTAGGTGTAGCGAGCCCAGCCCCAGGCCAAACTAGAAACGGACCTTGGGGTGACTTTGTCCACATACTAATGCCGTGGCGAAATCTGCTAGGTTTGAGTCTCCCTATTTGCACTTCACATATATCAGTGGCCTTGCAAACCATTGGTGATCACAAGTCCCCTTATTTGCTACATACCACGACTATTTTTATACTCACAAGTGTTTTACATACTCACTTACACATGAACTCGCTCAACATTATTGTTGATTTTTCAACTTACATGTATTTCAGGAAATTAACGAGATCTGGCACGGTATGGCATGTTTTCCGCTGCACTAGTTTCCGAGGTCATCCGGGGTTTAGGGGATGTGTCTCTTTCCTGGACAAGACACAATCCTTAAACCATGTTTATGTTATGTTTTAAGTTTGTAATGTCTGTTGAACAAGGTTATGGTTGGTAGGGTATGTTCCCGTTAAAACAATGGTACTGTACTTGGTTTTCAAAACTTAATGGATGATCTTGCATGTTTTTAATTCATATAGCTTGGTTATGATTAAGCTATGGTATTAAGAAGTCACACCAAAATTAACCACGCTTCCGCAAAGCCAGGGTGTGACAGCTTGGTATCAGAGCCCTGATCATAGCGAACTAGGATTCATTCTCGAGTCTAGACTATGATCACTAGGGCTCTCACGAAAACATTTTTCTGCATACCACTTAAGTCCAGATCCAAAACTTTTTACAAACAAATGTTGAGCACATTTTATTATTTATAGGCTCAGCCTGGAGGGCTGAGGCTCGGTCTGGAGGATCGAGGCTCGGTCTAGGTGACCGAGGTAGTTGAGCACGTTGATTTATTATAGGCTCAGCCTGGAGGGCTGAGGCTCGGTCTGGAGGATCGAGGCTCGGTCTAGGTGACCGAGGTAGTTGACTAGCAAGGCTAGGAAGAGTAGGCTCAGTCATGAAGACTGAGGCTCGGTGTTGGAGACCGAGGCTCGATCTAAGTGGTCAAGGTGGAGGATAGAGCAGTCTTAAAGACTGGGAGAAATTGGCTAGTGAGACTAGGAGAATTATGTGATACCTTACTTGGTGACTTATGTGATTATCTGATTGAGTGACTTATTATTTGAGCATATTTGTGTTTATGTTACAGACTTATGGACTCAGACGATACTGACGTTTCGGACACCACTGGACCCATACCTATCGTATCTGATGACCTCACATCCTCCGAGCATGAGGTGTACACATCTGACTATACCAGTACTGACGAGGATGATTTCCAGCCTTTCGCACTACCCGATGGTGCTGATGAGCCTGCAGATGACCCTCCCGCTGAGTACCTACCTCTAGTAGAGATTCCGGCCCCTATACCCTTAGCCGTTTATCCAGCATATGATTTTCTACTTGACGCCGAGGCTGATGGCGATATTGACCTGTTTGAGGATGAGATCCCGTGTAATATACGGGATTCTAACCTAGTGTATATATAATTTGTATCATATAAGACTTCAATATGCTTTGGATATATTATAGTCATGTATATATAACATCAATATGCTTTGGATATATTATAGTCGTGGAGGGTTCAAATGAGAAGAAATTCTTTGTAAGAAGAAAAAAGAAGAAATTTCAACCAATGGGAATGCTTCATTAGACTTCATTTAATATTTGTACTTAATGTAACTATAAGGGTATATTAGTAAACTTACATACATCATTAATTGGTAGTTTCATCTTTAATAACTAACTATATTAAATTTGTAACTTATTTTTAAGATATATATTTTTCACAAAAAATAAAAAAAAAATTCATTTAAAGTGTAGGATAAATACGAGGCGTGTAGGATAAATTACGAGTTGTGTAGGATAAATTTCAATATGTGTAGGATAAATTTCGAAATGTGTAGGATAACTTTTGATGTGTGTAGGCAAAAATATTTAGTGTGAAGGATTATAGTCTTAATGACTAATTAATTAGTCAAACATAATAATAAATGAGATGAGAAAAAAAACTATTTAATGTTTTACAATTATACCCTTTTATTCTTTTTCTTCTCAATAAAATTTTCTTCTCAAATGAACCTTCCCCTAGTCATGTAATTATATATACATTTGTATCGAGTACTTTAAGGCCACTCTATGTGGGGGTCGTCGCCATCAATTAAATGGGTATTCTATGTGGGGGCACTACGCCGAATATTTCTCTCTCATAACATGTAAGTCTGTGTTTCGGTTACTTGTACATACTACTCATAATACGATCTCAAAAAATTACATTGAGTCAACCAATTAAATTAAAACACTTTCATACTTTTGCTTAAAAAAAAAACGCTAGAAAAACAATAATTTTAAACTGGGGGCAAAATTGTAATTTTTCAGGATAAATGAGCGTATGCCAAGCAGCCGCATGTCACGAATAAAAATTACACATAGTCAAACAAATAAAACAAAACACTACTATAGTTTTGTCAAAAAAAACTAAAACGATGGTAGGACTGTAATTTTACACATGGGGTAAAATCGTAATTTAACTGGAAAAGCAAAGGAAAACTATGGCAAAAATGTAAATTTAAATTGAAGGCAAAATTGTAATTTGGCTGGGTGGGGAAAAAACAAAACTAATGGCAAAACTGTACATTTAAACGGGTCAAAATCATATAATTTTAAACCGAGGGCAAAATGGTAATTTTTAGTTGGGGCAAAAAACATAATTTTATTTTGAACTAGGGGAAATTTTGAAATGATGGCAAAATCGTAATTTTAAAGCGGCGATAAAATCGTAAATTGGTTGGGCCAATGAGGGAGTGCCAGGCAGCTTACCGGCACTATTCCCCGATCTTGTGTCTGTAGTTATATATTGGGGGGCAAAATCGTAATTTTATTGGGAAAGCAAATAAAAACGATGACAAAAATATAAATTTAAATTGAGACCAAAATCGTAATTTTGCTGGGAGGAACAAAACAAAACAAAACTAATGGCGAAACTGTAAATTTAAACGGTGCAAAATCGTAATTTTGAACCGAGGGCAAAATTGTAATTTTTAACTGGGGGCAAAAACATAATTTTATTTTGAACCGGAGGTAAGAACGTAATTTTAAAATGATGGCAAAATCGTAATTTTAAAGCGTGAACAAAATCGTAAATTGATTTGGCCCAAAGCAGGTGAATTGCGATTTGGCCCAAAATTACGATTTTGGCCTCACTATTTCAGTCCATTAGTTTAAAAATTGCGATTTCAGTCCCTGTGGTTTCACTTTCGTAACCATTTCAGTCCACCTCCGTTAACCCCATCCATTTATTCTGTTAAGTACACGTGAATTGACCATAGTGCCCTCATTAATAAAAAACAAAAAGATATCTAAATGAGTTAATTACTGTTTTCGTCCCTGTGGTTTGTCAAAAATCACTATTTCAGTTCATGTGGTTTCACTTTCGTAACCATTTCAGTCCAATCTCCTAACACCGTCTATTTTACCGTTAAGTTTTTAATGAAATACCTAAATTACCCTTGTGTTAATTAAATATGGTCTTATATGATTTTATTATTGTTTGACATATGGACTTAAATTGGATTGTAGGGTTCGACCTACCATGACTTCAGTAAAAATAGAAATCTGGAACTATTTTTACATATATGGTTCCAAAATTTTAATTTTGGATTTTAGAATGAGAAAATGTCCAGGTAAGCATTATTTTTCAAAGTTATTATGTTAATTGATGTTGCTAGGAAGATATTAATTGGGGTGGGGTAATGGGTCGCCGGACATTAAGAGGATGAGTTGTGATGCCGGAGACTGGACTGAAATGGTTACGAAAGTGAAACCACAGGGACTGAAATCACAATTTTTAAACTAATGGACTGAAATAGTGATTTTTGACAAACCACAGGGACGAAAACAGTAATTAACTCATTTAGATATCTTTTTGTTTTTTTATTAATAAGGGCATTATGGTCAATTCACATGTACTTAACAGAATAAATGGATGGGGTTAACGAAGGTGGACTGAAATAGTTACGAAAGTGAAACCACGGGGACTGAAATCACAATTTTTAAACTAATGGACTGAAATAGTGATTTTTGACAAACCACAGGGACGAAAACAGTAATTAACTCATTTTATTTTTAACGAGTTAAAATTTAAGTTTAAACTCGACTTGTTAAAAACTTTAGCTAAGTCATGACTTCTTGTTAAAAACTTTAGCTAAGTCATGACTTGACAAGCATCACCAATTAAAGTTCATTCAAACTTAACAAAAAAAATAAAATTAATAAAAAAAAAGATAATAAAGGGGGATGAAATCAAACGGCATAAGAGATTGAAAACAAAGATCAAGATATCAAATACCTAAACAGAATGAGTTATAATTATAATTGTATGATATTACGTGCTTAATTTAAATGAGCCAAACGAACAAGCCGGCAAACAAGTGAGCTCAACTCATTTATAAACCAAGTCATCTTAGCTTCAAACCATGTGATTTTTGAGCAATCATAATAAACAAAACCTATTTATTTATAACTTGAGAAAGCCTTATATTTTAAATAAAATAAACAGTTACTGTTATATATATATATATATATATATATATATATTTTATTATTCAATATAAAAATGTTAGGGTAAATTACACTTTTCGTCCTTTACGTTTGTAGCGGGTTGCAATGGATGACCTTTAACTTTAATAATTACAGTCACAGTCCTTTATTTGCAAAACATGTTACATCTTAGGTCCTTTGACGCTAAGCTGGTTAAAACTTTTAGTTAAGTGAGGTCGTTTGCAAACCATGTGAGGGCAAAACAGTCATTTAATACAAAAAATTATAAATCTAAACCATTATCATCATCATCTCCCCTTCTCCATGTACTCTCTCTCTCTCTCTCCCCTGTATTCTCTCTCTCTACGTGCGGTTCAAACTAGAAACCCTAATTCAAACTTTCTTCAAATCAAAACACAAATTGGGGGAAATCATCGTAGTGTTCCTTGATCATTAATCATCATCTTCTTCTTCTTCTTCAAGTTTTGTTGAATTTGAGTTATGATTCGGAAGAACATGAATTAGCTGTTGAATCTGAACAGTTGTTGAGTGAAAATTTTGAAGGATTGAGTTATGATGAAGATAAGATGAGGTTAACTTTGTGATTAAAGTGTACGGTTCATATCAAACAAAAGTAACAAGAAATTGCAGACAGTATAAAACTTTAAAAACCTCTAGTGTGTAGTGATAATCAATAACAACAACTAGTGTGGAAATCAATAGTATACGAACTTCTTAGTTCTCATCACACTTTCCACATTAAACCTATTATACCGACACACATCCACCACCACCGCACACCCATCACCGACGCACATCCACTACCGCCGCACACCCACCACCGGCGTCCTCTTCGTTTCTTGGGTACAAGTATCTGAGTTCTTTTCTGGTTCATTTCAAAACTGAGTTTCAACTTGATATATATATATATATATATATATATATTTTGCAATATGCTATTTTGTAAACTAAATTTCAATTTGGTTTGGTATTTTGCAAACTAAGTTTCAATTCAGATGATGGTTTGTAGAAGGAGGTTAATACTTGTGAATTTGTGAAGAAAGATGGTTGATTTATGAAATTGGGGGTTTAGGGTAAAAAGGAAAAGATGATTAAAGGAAAGAGAAGAAGATGGGGTGTGTGAGATTTGAGGTGTTTGAAAGAGGGAAATCCAACGTTATTGTACAATTTTTGTCACACCCCGATATTTCCACATATTACCGGTGGGCCCGGCGGGGAGTATCGTGACGTAGTTGATATCATCATAGACAAATATACACAGTTTATAGCACAGTGGAAGTCTTGGTAGAAATTACTATTGCAAACCGAAATGCAAAGTACGAATAAAATAATTATACAGACGGTTGTAAGATAGGATCCACATGCGGATCTAAAAGATAATACAAAACATTGTTCAACAGACTTAGAGCATTAAGAACTTGCAAGATTCTCTAATTAACGCCCAGAAGCTCCCAGCCAATTATGAGTAGTACCTGTCACTTAGTCTTTTTGAAAAATACGTCAGTTTACACTAGTAAACACAACAAATTTAACATCACATGGTTAGACCGAATCTAGGAAACCAAAAGGCTCCCAAACCAGACTTGTGCCACATCAACACCCGGGAAGTGAACCCATATGCTAGTCTCTTTTTGCCCTTCGACATTAATCGGTTCAAGATAATTTGCTTTATTTCTTTAGATTTTTCAAGAGATTTACATGAACTGTCTTTTTTCTGGAATTCACTATTTGGTGCATCACCATCACACGGTTGTTCAAATACCTTTTCATCAGCTTCAATAACTCTAACTGCAAGATGCAATCTTCCCATTTTTATGTTCTGAATAGGCAACCACATGTCATGTCTCTGGCCCTCTCTAAGATCATTACATTGCACAAAAATCCCTTCATAAAATATGCAAATTCAATCATATGAACATGAGTTCAAACCAACGATCAATACATTTTGAATGAAAACATACCGAGGGGGCCGTCACAAGGTAATATTTATCAGAGACTCCAATTTCAAGAAAATTATGTGAATCCCATGAAGCAATAGGAATTTTGAATTATTCAGACCATTTTGGACTGTATCTTGGTCCTGAACTTGCCGGCACCTAATTGGCCTTTCATGTAATGATTAACCAACTCTGAAACGCAGTTTGGTTAGCCCACATATCGACTAAATAGTTTGGAAAATTATTGCCATTTTTTTAAAGTAAACTTACCATTCATGTGTGACAACCTCATAATTACATGTATCCGTACGATTAATTAATATTAAATTGTGCTTAATGACTGTGCTTAATTACAACTGATGATGTGACTGCTTTATGATTTCTGCATTCTTCAGTTTTTTAACATACTAGTCCTGTGCAGAAAATTGACAAAATGGTCCTGTATGCTTTCCTATGTGTTGGGAATTAAAAGTGTTACAAAAAGTTACATAAAAGACACTATACGGAACAACTTAGCACTTTAACGAACCGGTATCTAACCGAACAACCGGACATTACCCGGAACACCAAAATTTTGCCAGGAACATTGTTTTATTATTTTTGGACTAGTTATGGTCTCCGAATACCCCAACACATTATATATAGTGTCATACAAATAATACACTAGATATTACACTCAACACCCTAACCATTTACCTACTTACCCACAAAGTTACAATTAACCCCCCCCCCCTTGATGATTTACGGCCCACATGAGGGACCCACCCAAGATCACCAAATCCTACTAGATATTATCTCATATCTTATATAGATCTTGCTTGATTCTTTGTATAAAATATTAAAATGAAATCTTTACAAGTATGGGTCTTGGATTACAAAAGATCATAACATCCATTTTATCTTCACAAGTTCACACACCACTCCCTCAACACCTCTCTCTCCCTCTCGGCCCTCCCTTGTGCCGCCACCACCACCACCTTGCCACCACCATCATTCCATTTTCAAGCTCAATCCAAGTACTAGAAGATGTCTTGTGAAGATTGAAGCTTGAAGAACTTTCATCCATTGCTTTTATCATCCACTTTCATCACCTTTTCTCTAGTGATCTTCCCTAGCTTTAAGCTAGTTGTAAGACATCTTTAAACTCTTGTTTACTTCATGTTTTAGTGGTTAAAGATTGTATTATGATAAAATATGATGATATGATGATATATTGTTAGATTGATGTTGTTTAGTAGATGGATGATGATTTCATGTTGATTTCTAGTAATATGATGATTGATCATCATATGGAACTTTATTAGAAAGTATGGTGATCGTATGGGTGCATTTTAGTGGCATTTAAGCTATAAAAAGCATGCTGAGTAACATTTACAGCCAACTTCAGTTGGCTGTAAACGGATCGTTATAAATCGAAAAATTTATTTTCTAAAGTCTAAATTTTGTATTTTCGAAAAACGCTTCAAATGGCACTGGAATCATATTTTTTGAGGTCGTTTACTATTTTTAAAGGTCCGTTTTGTACAGCAGCAAAAGCTGCGTTTTTACTGCAGAAAATGTGTGTGATGTTTTTCGTCATAACTTGAAATCTGTGTAGAATTAGCTCATGAAATTTATACTGTAGATGACCACTGATGTCGTTGTAATGCTCCAACTAGAATTTCATCAATCAGACTTACGATGAATTTTAAATGAATTATTCCGTGGACTGCAGTCAGAAAGTGACGAATCTGATTGCAGTCCGGTAAATGATTTTTTATAAAATATTGGTAAGGAATTGGATCCCGAGATTTTTACACAATAATATTTGGAGTGTTTAAAACATTCTATAAAAGTTTGGGAATTTTTGGAGTAAGTTAAATATTTTATTAAATTACTCGAAAACAGCCCAGTTTTGAATGTTAAAGCTGAAACGACATAAGTAGTAATTTGCGGGTCTAAATGTCGGGTAGGTTATCTGAGAATGACCTAACGTGTTATATGTCAATGAAAGTGTTATGTGCAATATCGTATGTTTGTTTTTGAATGGTTATAGATGGGATGTTTATATGGGCGTGAAATGTTAACGTGAGTGCGTGCTATGTGATAGATGCGTGTAGGAGCTTTGTGTTTTATTTAAAACTATTAACAAACTAAATGGTAATCATATTAGGACATGATTGACCAACCCTGACCGTTAGCTATTTTAAGAGTTCAACCGAGCAACCAAAGGTGAGTTCACACTCTTTCTAAGGCATGGGATTCCCGGTGGTTGGGAATGGGTTAAAGAACTAAAACGGAACCTGCATATCCTCCTTGGGTAGGATATGTACCGCCATCCTCCATGGGTAGGATGCCAATATTAATCCTGCGTATTCTCCTTGGGTAGAATACGTACGTTCGTCCTCCTTGGGTAGGACAGCAACCTTAAAACTTACTAGACAAAACTCTATCATTAAGTCCCTCATTTTATATCGACTTAATCGCCGAGGCCGATGGCGAGCGGGTCATTAGTTAATAGCGCTATTAGGTTTGACAAACCTCACACCGTGCCGGTAGGACAGGCGTGTACTAATGGATCATGGCAAACAGTCAATGATGATAGACATTGACTTAGGGCAAAACTTACTTTCGTCAGTAGTCGATATGGTAACGGTCTAGTGGTTCACATGGGGAAGCCCCCACTAATTATGGATATAGTTTGGGATAAACAAAGATACTGGTTAACTCGTGGTTTACGAAACAACTTATGGTTTCCGAAACAAACTTTTAAAACCAACAACCAACTGTGAACTCGCTCAACTTTGTTGTTGACTCCTTGTTACATGTCTTGCAAGTCGTTAGGTGCTTATGGAGTTTCCACAGGGAGGAGTGGTCGTTGTGGGACATGGACTGTTGAGTCCCATGTCAAACTTTTAAACTTCATGAACTTATGTTTGGGTTTTACGTTTTATGCTTCCGCTGTTAACTTAAAGTTGGTTACTTTCTTTTGGACACCAATTATATTGTGGTTGGTTTTATTTACTTAATTTCGTTGTTCAATATGATTGGTGGCTTGATCCTGGTCATGTCACGCCTCCAAGCGGTGATACTCCGCTTGTGGATTTTGGGGGTGCGACAGATTGGTATCAGAGCCATTGGTTATAGTGAACTTGGTTTTAAAAAGGGAAAAGCTTTTTGACAAAACCAGACGATAACCTGTACAGTGCTCAACGATCCACAACGACGCTTCGCTCCACGTGCAAGGCTCAACACTTTAGGTGATGTGATTTAAGTTTATATTGCCTACTTGCTAGATCACTTTTGTGTAATGTGCTGTTTATAGTATGTTTATTTAGAATAGTAGCATGCTGCCTGTTAGCCCTACTGCGTCCTACCAAATTCTGTTTTGAACAAGTGATGTACTTCCGTGACCGTGATGCAACGAACTTCCCTATTTGTGTCGTGCCGCCACACCTCACTACTAGAATTGCTTCTAAGCAACAGATTACTTGGTTGAATTCTTCTGTTATTAGTGGACCCCTGTTTTCGTTTGATTCTTCGCATGAACCTCATTAATTCCTTGTTTCTTCGATTGGCAACTGATTTAACGAAACGCCAACAACCATACCACGATTTTCACTGATCACAAGACTACCTTATCACCCTGTTGGATGGTTTATTAGCTCTCTCGTATACCCAACTCAGCGAATGAATACCATTACTGGTGAAATAGTCTTCAGGACATTTGGGGACGGAGATATGGATCACTCAACCCCCCGGCGAACACGATAATTTATACGTTACCTGACCCACTTTACACTACAAGAAATCGTATTATTCCATGATAGTCTTCTTAAATACGCGGAATCTTTACACTAGCTTTTGTACCGACACATGATTGTTGATTTATGTTAGGTCTAATTTCTACCATTTGCTTAGACCAAACCGTCATTCTCTTACCACAGTGACATTTCGTTCTCGCTTCTCCATGCAAAGACACTGAAACGAACACCCTCTAGCATAGAGAGTTTGGAAGGCTCGACTCTCGATCCTTGGTGATCACTCCTTGAAACCTTCAGGGTGACGCGAGGAACGATCCCAACGTTGTGATGGGTAAGTTTCTTCAGGATGATTTCTTTGTTACTGTTTTATTCAATTCGGGTGCTGATACTAGTTATGTGTCCTTAAAAGTTAGTCAAATGGTTAAGCGCACCCCAATGCTTTTGAACACTAAACACATGTTAGAGCTAGCAAACGGTAAAAGTTTAGAGGCCACACACATAGCTAAGGGTTGTAATCTTGTTCTTGCTGATCAGACCATTTCTATCGACCTCATTCCTATCGTTCTGGGTAGTTTCAACGTTGTCATTGGGATGGATTGGTTATCTCATCAGCAAGCGGAAATTCTTTGCAACGAGAAGATTGTCCGCATCCCTCGTTCTGGTGAAGAACCCCTCGTGATTCGTGGCGACAAGAGTGGTGCTGTTGTGGGCATCATCTCTTTCCTTAAGGCCCAGAAGTGTTTGCGAAAGGGCCACACTGCTATTCTAGCCCTCGTTTCTGATACATCTTCAAAGGAAAAGAAGATAGAAGACATTCCTATTATACGTGATTTTCCTGAGGTATTTCCTGAGGAATTACCTGGTCTTCCGCCACATCGTCAAGTTGAATTTCAAATCGAGCTAGCTCCTGGAGCAGCGCCCTTAGCTCGTGCACCTTATCGTCTAGCTCCATCAGAACTTGAAGAACTGTCCTCGCAACTACATGAGCTCTTGGACAAGGGATTTATTCGCCCTAGCTCTTCGCCTTGGGGAGCTCCAGTGTTATTCGTGAAGAAGAATGACGGTACCTTCAGAATGTGTATTGACTACCGCGAACTCAACAAGGTGACTGTGAAGAATCGTTATCCCCTCCCACGTATTGATGACCTATTCGACCAGCTGCAAGGGTCGAGCTTCTACTCTAAGATTGATTTAAGATCGGGCTATCATCAGCTGAGAGTTCGAGATGAGGACATCTCCAAGACAACATTCAGAACTCGTTATGGGCATTACGAGTTTCTGGTTATGCCTTTCGGATTAAACCAGCGGTCTTCATGGATCTCATGAACTGAGTGTGCAAACCTTACCTGGATAAGTTTGTCATAGTTTTCATCGACGACATCCTGATCTATTCAAAGAGTCAGGAAGAACACGAGCAACACCTGAGGCTTATTTTGGAACTTCTTCGAACAGAGCAGTTGTATGCCAAATTTTCGAAATGTGACTTCTGGCTTCGCGAAGTCCACTTTCTAGGCCACGTGGTAAACAAGGATGGGATTCATGTTGATCCATCCAAGGTAGACTCGATCAAGAACTAGCCTGCACCCCGTACACCAACAGAAATCCGCCAATTCTTGGGTTTGGCGGGCTACTACAGAAGATTCATCAAGGATTTCTCTAAGATTGCGCAACCTCTCACCTCGCTAACTCAGAAGGGTGTCACCTATCGTTGGGGTGATGCACAGGAATATGCTTTTCAGCACTTAAAAGATAGACTTTGTAGCGCGCCTATCCTCTCATTGCCTGAGGGCACAGATGATTTTGTGGTTTATTGCGACGCTTCCATCCAAGGACTTGGTTGCGTGTTGATGCAACGTGACAAGGTCATTGCCTACGCATCGCGCCAACTTAAAGTTCACGAAAGGAACTACACTACGCACGACTTGGAATTGGGAGCAGTTGTTTTCGCACTTAAGATATGGAGACATTACCGGTACGGTACCAAGTGCACCATTTCCACCGATCACAGGAGTCTCGAGCATATCTTCAAGCAAAAGGAGTTAAACATGCGACAACATCGATGGGTCGAGCTCTTGAATGATTACAAATGTGCGATCAAGTACCATCCGGGCAAAGCCAATGTTGTGGCCGACGCCCTCAGTCGAAAGGATACTACACCTAAGCGTGTGCGTGCGTTACAACTTACCATCCAATCTAGTCTTCCTACTCAGATACGAGATGCTCAGGTCGAAGCATTGAAAGCAGAAAACATCAGGGCTGAGTCCCTGCGAGGGTCGAAGAAACGGCTAGAACAAAAGGAAGACGGTGCTTATTACGTAACAGGGCGTATTTGGGTTCCACTCTATGGTAATCTACATGAGCTTGTGATGGATGAAGCGCACAAGTCTCGTTACTCAGTACATCCTGGTTCGGATAAGATGTACCACGATCTCAAGACTACGTATTGGTGGCCTAGCATGAAAGCCAACATAGCCACCTACGTCAGTAAATGTTTGACTTGTGCTAGAGTCAAGATTGAATATCAGAAACCATCAGGCCTACTCCAACAACCAGAGATCCCGACATGGAAATGGGAGCAAATTTCCATGGATTTCATTACTGGCCTGCCTAGATCTCAATGCGGAAATGACACTATTTGGGTGATAGTGGATCGATTGACTAAGTCTGCACACTTCTTGGCTATCAAGGAAACCGACAAGTTTTCTACTCTAGCAGACATCTACCTAAAGGAAGTAGTATCAAGGCACGGAGTGCCAACCTCCATCATTTCTGACCGTGACTCATGTTTTACATTCTGAATTGTGGCAAGCTATGCACAAGTCCTTTGGTTCTCAATTAGACATGAGCACGGCATATCATCCATAGACGGATACCATCCAAACCCTTGAAGACATGCTTAGGGCATGTGTAATCGACTTTGGTAATGGCTGGGAAAAACACCTCCCGTTAGTGGAGTTTTCGTATAACAACAGTTACCACACCAGTATCCAGGCTGCTCCATTTGAGGCATTGTACGGACGTAAATGCCGATCACCTCTTTGTTGGGCAGAAGTTGGTGACAGCCAAATCACAGGCCCAGAACTTGTGGTAGACACAACCGAGAAGATTGCTCAGATACGACAACGAATGGCGGCAGCTCGTGACCGTCAGAAAAGCTACGCTGATAAGCGCAGGAAACCACTCGAGTTCCAGGTTGGGGATCGAGTGCTACTCAAAGTCTCACCTTGGAAAGGTGTAGTTCATTTTGGCAAACGAGGCAAACTGAATCCGCGTTATGTCGGACCGTTCGAAATCATTGAGAAAATTGGCAAAGTCTCTTATAAGTTGAATCTACCTGAAGAACTCAGCGGAGTTCACAACGTATTCCACGTGTCAAATCTGAAAAAGTGTCTGTCAGATGAGACCCTCATAGTTCCCTTAAAGGAGCTCGCAATCGACGACCAGTTGCGATTCATCGAGGAACCAGTTGAAATCACAGACCGAGACGTTAAGGTTCTCAAGCGTACCAGAATACCCCTTGTTCGAGTTCGTTGGAACTCCCGTCGTGGCCCAGAGTTTACCTGGGAATGAGAGGACCAGATGAAACACAAGTATCCCCAGTTGTTTGATAAAAGTGCAACCACTACTGAGGCTGAAGCTACTGCGGAATTTCAGGACGAAATTCCATACCAACAGGTGGATGATGTGACACCCCAGGAAAACCAGTAAACCACGCAACTTAACTAGCTTCCTCAGTAACCACGTGCTAAATTTCGGGACGAAATTTTCTTAACAGGGGGAGAATGTGACAACCTCATAATTACATGTATCCGTACGATTAATTAATATTAAATTGTGATTAATGACTATGCTTAATTATAACTAATGATGTGTCTGCTTGATGATTTATGCATTCTTCAGCTTTTTAACATACTAGTCTTGTGCAGAAAATTGACAAAATGGTCCTGTATGCTTTCCTATGTGTTGGGAATTAAAAGTGTTACAAAAAGTTACATAAAAGACACTATACGGAACAACTTAGCACTTTAACGAACCGGTATCTAACCGAACAACCGGACATTACCCGGAACACCAAAATTTTTCCAGGAACATTATTTTATTATTTTTGGACTAGTTATGGTCCCCGAATACCCCAACACATTATATAAAGTGTCATACAAATAATACACTAGATATTACACTCAACACCCTAACCATTTACCTACTTACCCACAAAGTTACAATTAACCCCCCCCCCCCTTGATGATTTACGGCCCACATGAGGGACCCACCCAAGATCACCAAATCCTACTAGATATTATCTCATATCTTATATATATCTTGCTTGATTCTTTGTACAAAATATTAGAATGAAATCTTTACAAGTATGGGTCTTGGATTACAAAAGATCATAACATCCATTTTATCTTCACAAGTTCACACACCACTCCCTCAACACCTCTCTCTCCCTCTCGGCCCTCCCTTGTGCCACCACCACCACCACCTTGCCACCACCATCATTCCATTTTCAAGCTCAATCCAAGTACTTGAAGATGTCTTGTGAAGATTGAAGCTTGAAGAACTTTCATCTGTTGCTTTTATCATCCACTTTCATCACCTTTTCTCTAGTGATCTTCCCTAGCTTTAAGCTCTTGTTTACTTCATGTTTTAGTGGTTAAAGATTGTATTATGATAAAATAACTAGAACACTAAAAGACTTGAATCTTGAATCATGAGATGAAATATGATGATATGATGATATACTGTTAGATTGATGTTGTTTAGTAGATGGATGATGATTGCATGTTGATTTCTAGTAATATGTTGATTGATCATCATATGGAACTTTATTAGAAAGTATGGTGATCGTATGGGAGCATTTTAGTGGCATTTAAGCTATAAAAAGCATGCTGAGTAACATTTACAGCCAACTTCAGTTGGCTGTAAACGGATCGTTATAAATCGAAAAATTTATTTTCTGAAGTCTAAATTTTGTATTTTCAAAAAACGCTTCAAATGGCACTGGAATCATATTTTTTTACGTCGTTTACTATTTTTAAAGGTCTGTTTGTACAGCAGCAAAAGCTGCATTTTTACTGCAGAAAATGTGTGTGATGTTTTTTGTCATAACTTGAAATCTGTGTAGAATTAGCTCATGAAATTTATACTGTAGATGACCACTGATGTCGTTGTAATTCTCCAACTGGAATTTCATCAATCGGACTTACGATGAATTTGAAATGAATTATTCCGTAGACTGTAGTCAGAAAGTGACGAATCTGGTTGCAGTCCGGTAAATAATTTTTTTATAAAATATTAGTGATGAATTGGATCCCGAGATTTTTACACAATAATATTTGGAGTGTTTAAAACATTCTGTAAAAGTTTGGGAATTTTTGGAATAAGTTAACTATTTTATTAAATTACTCGAAAACAACCCAGTTTTGAATGTTAAAGCTGAAATGACATAAGTAGTAATTTGCGGGTCTAAATGTCGGGTAGGTTATCTGAGAATGACCTAACGTGTTATATGTCAATGAAAGTGTTATGTGCAATATCGTATGTTTGCTTTTGAATGGTTATAGATGGGATGTTTATATGGGCGTGAAATGTTAACGTGAGTGCGTGCTATGTGATAGATGCGTGTAGGAGCTTTGTGTTTTATTTAAAACTATTAACAAACTAAATGGTAATCATATTAGGACATGATTGACCAACCCTGACCGTTAGCTATTTTAAGAGTTCAACCGAGCAACCAAAGGTGAGTTCACACTCTTTCTAAGGCATGGGATTCCCGGTGGTTGGGAATGGGTTAAAGAACTAAAACGGAACCTGCATATCCTCCTTGGGTAGGATATGTACCGCCATCCTCCATGGGTAGGATGCCAATATTAATCCTGTGTATTCTCCTTGGGTAGAATACGTACGTTCGTCCTCCTTGGGTAGGACAACAACCTTAAAACTTACTAGACAAAACTCTATCATTAAGTCCCTCATTTTATATCGACTTAATCGCCGAGGCCGATGGCGAGCGGGTCATTAGTTAATAGCGCTATTAGGTTTGACAAACCTCACACCGTGCCGGTAGGACGAGCGTGTACTAATGGATCATGGCAAACAGTCAATGATGATAGACATTGACTTAGGGCACAACTTACTTTCGTCAGTAGTCGATATGGTAACGGTCTAGTGGTTCACATGGGGAAGCCCCCACTAATTATGGATATGGTTTGGGAAAAACAAAGATACTGGTTAACTCATGGTTTACGAAACAACTTATGGTTTCCGAAAAAAACTTTTAAAACCAACAACCAACTGTGAACTCGCTCAACTTTGTTGTTGACTCCTTGTTACATGCCTTGCAGGTCGTTAGGTGCTTATGGAGTTTGCACTGGGAGGAGTGGTCGTTGTGAGACATGGACTGTTGAGTCCCATGTCAAACTTTTAAACTTCATGAACTTATGTTTGGGTTTTACGTTTTATGCTTCCGCTGTTAACTTAAAGTTGGTTACTTTCTTTTGGACACCAATTATATTGTGGTTGGTTTTATTTACTTAATTTCGTTGTTCAATATGATTGGTGGCTTGATCCTGGTCATGTCACGCCTCCAAGCGGTGATACTCCGCTTGTGGATTTTGGGGGTGTGACATCAGGTGTGCTGGTTTCATATCTGATTTATTGAAAACTTCTCAAGGATAGCTGCACCATTAACTTCCTTAACCCGTAAGAATGTTAAGTTTGATTGGAGTTCAAAACAACAAGAATCCTTTGAGATTCTTAAACAGAGATTGAGCAATGCTCCAGTGCTAACCTTACCTGACGGGATTGAAGATTTTGTTGTGTACTGTGATGCTTCACACACCGGTATGGGTTGTGTGCTTATGCAGCGATGCAAGGTGATTGCCTATGCATCACGACAACTGAAGGTGCATGAAAAGAATTACACCAACCATGATCTGGAATTGGGTGCCGTGGTATTCGCACTTAAGTTGTGGAGACATTATTTATATGGAACTAAATGTGTGATCTACTCGGATCAAAAAAGTCTCCAACATTTGTTCAATAAAAAAGAGCTCAATATGAGACAGCGCCGTTGGATGGAAACCTTAAATGACTATGATTTCGAAATTCGCTACCATCCTGGTAAAGCGAATGTGGTCGCAGATGCTCTAAGCCGAAAGGAAAGAGTTAAACCAATTAGGATCAATGCCAAGAGCATTGAGTTGAAGAATAGTTTAAATGATAGGCTATTAGCTGCACAAAAGGATGTTGTTTTGGAAGATAATCTTCCAAATGAAAAGTTAGGTATAACTGTTGGGCAGTTAGCACCTGGGAAGGATGGAATTCTCAGGATGAATGGAAGAATTTGGGTTCCTATTCATGGAGGACTTCGAGAGGTAATCCTCCAGGAAGCCCACAATTCCAAATACTCAGTTCACCCGGGAGGTGACAAAATGTATCATGATTTGAAGGCTAATTATTGGTGGATAGGTTTGAAGAAATCTATTGCCACACATGTAGCTAAGTGCCTGACATGTGCTCAGATTAAAGCTGAACATCAAAAGCCATCAGGTCTACTACAACTAGGGCTGTAAACGAACCGAACGTTCAGCGAACAGTTCGTGAACCGTTCGGCGGGAAGTTCGTTTATGTTCGTTCGTTTACTAAACGAACGAACATGAACAAGAAATTTCGTTCGATTAGTTAAATGAACGAACATGAACAAAGGTCTCGTTCGTTTGATTGTGTTCGTGAACGTTCGGTAAGGTGTTCGTGAACGTGTTCGTGAACATTCGTTGATTTCCATTCGTTTATATTCGTATGTTTGTGTTTTAATTGAAGATCTTTGTATTTTCTTATATTTTATTTGTACTTTTTATATTATTAAACCTTTATTTATTTTATTACCCTAACAATTAAACTAGGAAACCCACTTTCACCTTGTTTATGCATCATTTTCCTTTCATTTCTCATTATTTACATCGGCGAATACGATTGACCTCCATGCCACAATAAGGGATTCAAGTTCGAGTGCTACTCTCTGGGCCATCTATCTTTATCCTTCGTCGCGTTTGCCAAATTTATTTGTGTTCGTGAACCGTTCGCGAACACGCTCATTTCCTTAATGAACGAACACGAACATAAAATTTCGTTTGGTAAGTGTTCATGAACCGTTCGTGAACACATTTATTTCCTTAACGAACGAACACGAACAAGGCCTTGTTCGTGTTCGTTCGGTTTGTTTACAGCCCAAACTACAACAACCGGAACTCCCTACATGGAAGTGGGAGATGGTAACCATAGATTTCATAACCAAGTTACCTAAAACAAGGCATGGAAATGACACAATATGAGTTATTGTTGATAGAATGACTAAGTCAGCTCATTTCTTGCCCATAAAGGAGACTCATAGCTCCGACAAACTAGCCCAATTGTATGTGGATAAGATTGTAGCCCTTCATGGTGTACCAGTGGCTATTATCTCTGATAGAGATACTAGATACACCTCTCATTTTTGGAAAAGTTTCCAACAATCTCTGGGCACACGTTTAAATTTTAGTACTGCTTACCATCCACAGACGGATGGACAGCGTGAGCGTACAATTCAAACATTGGAAGACATGCTGCGAGCATGTGTCATTGATTTAGGAGGTAGTTGGGATGACCATCTACCCTTAATCGAGTTCTCCTATAATAATAGCTACCATACAAGCATTCAGGTTGCGCCTTTTGAGGCATTATATGGTAGGAAATGCAGAACGCCTGTCTGTTGGGCAGAAGTAGGAGAAGCTCAGTTATCAGGACCTGATATAGTCCTTGAAACAACGGACAAGATTGTCCAGATTCGTGATCGCTTAAAAGCTGCCAGGGATAGGCAGAAAAGCTATGCTAATGGGAAGCGAAGGTCTCTAAAGTTTGAAATAGGTGATAAAGTTCTATTAAAAGTGTCACCCTGGAAAGGTGTGATGCGTTTTGGTAAAAATGGCAAGTTAAGCCCTAGGTATATTGGACCATTCGAAATTATCGAATGTGTCGGCAGTGTAGCTTATAAACTAAACCTGCCTGAGGAGCTGAGTGGAATTCATAATGTGTTTCACATTTGCAATCTCAAGAAATGCCTAGCCGACGAATCACTGGCTATGTCTCATAAAGACGTACAAATTGATGAAAGCTTGAGATTTGTTGAAAGACCTATATCGATCGAAGATCGACAAGTTAAAAAGCTCAGAAGAAAGCATGTACCTATAGTAAAGGTCAAATGGGAAGCCCGTAGAGGTCCCGAGTATACGTGGGAAGTCGAATCCACTATGCGACAAAAGTACCCTCACTTATTCCAGTAAATCTCGGGGTCGAGATTTCTTTTAAGGGGGTGAGGATGTAACACCACGTAAAAACGTGTCCAATTATGTATAGACACGTGTCCTAAACTCTAAACATGTGAAAGAGTTAGTTTGAAGGACCAAAGTTATCGAACAGTGAAACTATGAAACCACAGGGACTAAAAGTGTCAACATGCCAAACTTGTGCCTCTGAATGACCTTCCATGATGAATATATTCTTAAACGAGTGATTGATTGGATATAAGAAGCCGTTTATGAAAATAATCGGAAGATTATTAAATTACAAGGGTTAAACGTGTCAACATGTCGTTTCTGACCTCTGAGTGACCTTTTAACGAAACCGAGGCTTCGAAACATTCAAATATACTCTTAAGAATAAGTGGTATAAATTTCATGTGGTTTCGATATCGTTAAGTACGTTTTCAAGACTTTGGGCCAAAAGTGTCAACTTGATGAAACTTGCTTTCATAGAGGTATTTAACGAACTGGAGCCTAACGAAGTTTGTTTATACATCCTTGGGCCCCAAGAAATTAACTACAAGGGTCTCTATTGCCAAAAACCATGTTAAAAAGGATTAAAAACGAGCAGGGACTGAAACTGCCAGCTTTCAATTTGTTTTTCCAGTTTAACATGTCCACGCGGCCCGCGTAAGACACCCTTAAGTCTTACGCGGCCCGCCACAGCACACCCAGATCAGAAAGTTGCTGCCAGATGCGGGTTTTGGCTGTTCCACCGCCTTAACCTAGTTTGTAACGACCTAGGGAGCTGTAAGTCGGTTAAATTTAATAGCTTGGACACCTTGGTCGATCTCAGAGCCTCCAATTACACCTGGAAGTGATCTAGCTTCAAGGAATTTACTATATAAGAGAGCTAGTTCATGTGTTTTTGACACACATTTGCAACAATTGCTACACAACAACATCTGGAGCTTGCTAAGGACAAGGAGAAGACTTTGAAGTGTAGAAAAGTTTGCTAGGACCTTAAGTAAGCCTCTAATTACTTGTTTAGTTGTTTAATTTAGCTTAATCACTCTAAAGTCAAAGTTATCGTAAAATTAGTTTGACTTTCGTTTTAATTGCATGTGGCTTAACCACTGATCAAATTGAAAGTGGTTATAAAACCACATTAGTGTAGGTGATTAACCGTTAAAAAGGCACCTCCTAATTATCTCGTTTGACAGGTCAATTGTCGGGTCAAAGTAGTTTGACAAAAAGTCAAACTGGACAGAAATTACAAAAATGATTCTAATTAATAAAACAAAAGTTCTAAATTATATTTTAACATTCTAATGACTTGGTAATCAATATTAAAACATGTTTTATCAGTCCTAACCCGACAATTAATAGTCTAAGGTCAGTTTATAACCGAAAGTCGCAAAAGCTTGACTTTTGCTTTGACTTTCAGTTCTGACCCGTTCAAGCTTAATTCTCCCATGTTTTAAGCTTCCATTAGGACCACATTACTTAGTAGTATAACCCCCTGGAGTTATATTGCATGGTGCCTAGTGGTTTGAATTATATGCACTTGATCGTAATTATGCTTAATAATGTCATAAACGCCCTTTTTACATACAACTAAGATTTTTAATAATATGATTGGACTAACACCCTTGCTACTGATATTTAGACATGTCCAAAAAAATTTGACATCAATTGGAAGTCTAGAATAAGAGTTATGCTCAATAGCGTAATTAAGGAGCTTTTTATTATATAAATGGCGTAATTAGTATGAAGCCTATCTAAACCCGATTTTTGACACCAAACTTCTTACCTACTGATGTAAAGTAATATTTTGGGATTTTTAAAGATTTTTAATTATTTTTAGGCTGAGCGTAATTTAGGATTATAGCTTAAGTTCGGTAAATGTCGGTTTTACCTTTTTCATGCATAAAATGAGTTTTACATATCTTTTTAGTGTCAAACCTTTTGCTACTGATTTCATATGATAAATAAAGTATTTTGAACTTTATAAACTGATTAAAAACTCAGATTTCCTATTTTAACCCGAATACCCCTTTAAACCGACTTTTAAACATTTTTAGCACCTAGTATGGGTCAAAACTATATTTGACATATAAAACTTATTACCCACTGATGTTTTAAGCTAAATTATATAATTATACAGTAAGATAAAGTTTTTAAACTCAGAAGTATATTTTGACCTTTAAAGCCTATGTAAAATTACCAAAATGCCCCTACGGGACATAGTTTGGCTATATAAGATAATTTTCACATATATAAAGTATCCTACTGTTATAACTTATAAAAATACATATATTTACTAATTTAATCAGACCTGAAACTCAGTTGCACAATTAAACTCTTTTATGGGCATTAAAATTACCAAAATGACCTTATGGGACTTATTTTGGTTTAAATTACTTTTTGGGCATATATGTTAACATCTTACTGATGTATTAACATATGTTGAGCATAATAATGATTAAGACTTTTATATAACTTATTTGGTCACCCGTTACGCGTTTACGCGTTCGGATCGGCTTATGTGACTAGCTTACATAAAATAGCCGAAACGGGTCAAACTTTATCATTAAATCCTCAATTTCCAGAATGTGTTTAGTTTACCCATATTATACAAGTATCCAAGCTTGTCGGGTCTAAACCACATTCTATTCCGGTCTCCGCTTAATCGAGCGTTTAGAACCATAAGGTTTCTTTCTAGCTAGCCGGTCTAAGTCCCTGACTTAATTAAAGACCCGTTAGCATCCTAATAGGTTAATAAACCTTCTATACAGATTAAATAGCTTCCGGTGGAAGGTGCCTTCAAAAAGCTTTAGGATTTTACTGCTAGCATCAGGTAAATACTTTTAACTTATTTTCCCTTATACGGGCTTGGGATATGGTATTATAATAATACCACTTGGTCGGGTATGAAATCATTTAATCGGCTTGTGATTAATAAATTTGCATAACCCGTTTTAATATGTCTTGTTTGATAACATAAACATTGGGGGTTAATCTGACCGTGTCCTGGATATCCTCGGCTCATTTCATTTAAAATGGCCACGACCTATGCACGGGGTGTAGGCATACACCAGACAGATGCAAATGCTAAAATATATATATAAACCCACATGTTGGGGATAACGCCTTTGTGGGTTCTATAAGTGGTGAGTCGGTTAATCATGACCGGCTTCCAACCGGCCCCAATTGTAAGACAAACACGTAAATCTGTATACAAGATTATATTCAAATAATTGTCCCAAGTTATAAAAGGTTTGTGCCATGTGCACTTAAATCAATTTTCTTAAATATTTTCAAAATGAGTCAGTTAATTGTATTTACCAGTGTAAACTGACGTATTTTCTTAAAGACTGATTTGACAGGTACCTCTCGTAATAGACTGGAGCTATAGGGTGTCATTAGAGGATCTTCCAAATCCATGAGATGCCTGAAGTCTGTTGTTTTTGTTTCTTTGTACATTTATGATCCGCCTGTGGATCTTATTACATTCCAGTCTGTATATTCATAAACTCGAACACTCAGACAATATGGTTTGTAATAGTTTATTCACCAAGCCTTCCGCTGTGCTATTATATTGTGTGTATTGACTATGATGATATCAACTACGTCACGATACTCCCCGCCGGGCCCACCGGTAATATGCGGAAATATCGGGGTGTGACACTAAACCTAAAGCTAAACCCTAATGCTAAACCCCAAAGCTAAACCCTAAACCCTAAAGCTAAACCCTAAAGCTAAACCCTAAAAGCCAAACCCTAATATATTTAGGGTTTGTGGGTTATGATTTAGGGTTTAGGGTTAAGAGATCCTAGTTAGGGTTCGACGAGCCGGTTCCACGCCGCTGGAATGAGTCCAATTGGAGTTCGTTTGAGTCGGTTCCCCACTGTTCCCCACTTTTTTAGTGTTCCCCAATGAACCTCACACTATATATAATTAGGATATTTATATACTAGTATTAAGCCCCTGCGTTGCAGCGGTTGTCATAAAACTGTGTTAAGTAGTAGCAATAATATACCATTGTCAGCGACCACCAACACCGGAAAAGCTCGTAAAAACAAAATAAATAAAAACGGGAAGAAAATAACGTCGAGCGAAAAGCAGACGTAAAATCTTTGAATCACGCACGCTCGATGCTGAGAAATTAAACCGAAACGTAAAACATAGAAAAAAAATAACTAAGTCCATCCAGGACCCGCGTGTTGGACGAACTTGTCAAACGCAGAAAAATAGATGTGACGTGACGGGCCAGTCAAACGGGAAAAATATACGAAAAAATGTTTAACCCCACACGCACGTTGCAGTGCATTAACTCACAAAATTTAGAACGAAACGAAAAACTTGAGAAAGATGTAAAGTATGGTTGACCAAAAGTGAAAATAAAAAAGAGTTAGGATTAAATTGCAAAAGATGAAAAACTTTGGGTTAAAAGTAAAAAACAAAAGGTCTAAATTGAAAATTGAAGTTATTTATTAATTTTAGAAAAAGATAAGTATAAAAATAAGTGATATCTATATATTGGTTATTAATTAATATTAATATTAATATTAGAAGAATTTATTAAACAAATATAAATAAAATTTATGAGCTTGAAGGAGAGAATGCCAAGTGCCATTATTTGGAGTCTTTTATTATAAGTTAGATTAGATTAGATTGGATAATTAGGATTCAGCATTAAGGAGTATTTTACATCTTTATGTATAGGGGATTAACCAAATAATTAGGCTGGCAAATAATATTTTTGGCACAATTGGTACTGCTGCTTCCTTTTTCTTGAATCTTAACGACCTTTTGCTCTTCTTGCGCTAATTTATCGAACTCCACATTCTCCCTCACAGCCCATACAATATCGTCCTTCACACCGGCCACTTTCTCCCTCACGCTGGCGACCACCTGCCACCGCCCGCCCTACTAAACGCCTCTCCTTCACATTGGTGATACCCTCTGGCCAGCAACCGCATGCCACCACCCTATGAAACGGACACCCTCACCTGTCTTGTTTGACACCTTCGCCGGAATTACTCGCTGTCGTTGTCCTACTCCCAACGACCGTCAAACTCACTGCTCCAGCATCCCCTCATCAACAACAGGCATGTTCGATTTAATATCCAATTCAAGCATATGACCCTACCTTATCTTTACCAAAAGTCTTTGGTCTCACGCTCACATCTAAGCCTCAATCAAATCGATTGGGAAAAAAAAACATCTAAAGATTTTGTTTCACACTTACACATTAAAAAAATAATAAATAAAAAACCCGCCAATACCATGCTAACAAATAGGATGAGGTAAAACGCAGCTTGCGCTTGTAGGTCACCTTCAAGAGTGTTAAAGGCGGAAACAGTATTGCGTCACCCCTTGAAGGTTCATGAGAGTTATAATTACGGGTCTATCTAATGAAAGACTTGCAAGTTGATAGAAAAGGCTAAAAGCAGCAATGGTATATGAAACTACATGCACATTTTTGTACTATTTTTGAGTTATATAGATGGTAGCAAAGTAAAATCATTGTGTGAGGGTTAAAATATAAACAAATCGATCTATACGCATGTTTCATGTTTGTTATCAAAATACCACTACAAAAAAATTGCCATCTAGTGGCACACAAAAAGTGCCATAAAAAACCAAAAAATGCCACTAAAGACCATTGTTGGAATGGGCGGCATACAAAAAAGTGCCACTAGAAGCGGTGACGCTAAAGCCTTTTGCCGCTACAAACTTTGGGGCTTTTAGTGGCACTTTTTTGTTTGCCACTATATAGTTGTTTTGAGCTTTTAGTTATACAAATTAAATGCCACTATAGACGTTTATCATATTAGTTTTGATTAATTAAAATCATTATTTATTTACCATATAAAATAAAAATAAAAGTATAAAATATAGAAAGCATAATATCATAACTTCGATTATCTTCCAAATGTCAAACAAGTGTCACATTAAGTCTAAATATCTAACATATAAAACAAAAACCTTACAAATATTTAAATAAAAACTCGAAACTTCATAGTGCTCATAAATAATATCCTCATCAATTGTGTCATGGTTGATGGTTATCACCAACTCCCATTATGCAAAGTTTCATATCCTCTTCACTATTTGGTCCTTCACCCTCCTTACACTGGTTTGCAACAGATGACATCCATATTGCTAAACCAACAGCTCTCTGATTAAAACATTGAAGACAAAAAGTATTATTTCTAAATTCCAGATGCACAGGTTAAACTTTTAAAAAGTTTAAAAGAAACTAATTAATAGCAACAAGCTTTTTCAAGTGAAATTTACCATGAGAAGAAGGAAGATTCTATAATCATTTGCCAATTGAAACAAAAGTGGAACTAAGGTCAAGGGTACATAACAAACTTAAGCCATGGTAGTAGCCATTCCACCCTGTCATGTAAAATCGAAGACACAGTTAGTTGCAAAGAGCAAAAATTTGAACATGTGAAAGTTGAAATTAGAGTTAGCAATTTTAGCCCATTTAATAAAGAACTAGCAAGTGCACCCGCGCGTTGAGCTGGGCTCGTGCTATTTGTAAATTTCAAATCTATCTATGATTAGCCAACTTTAAGAATAAAGCAGTACTAACTGTAACCATGACGACTCGGAACGGTACCAGTATTCTGGTTACTTTAACGGTACCGGTACCGAACTGTAACCGTGACGGTTATTTTTATACCAGAACCGGTACTCGTTTTTCGGTATCAATATTTTTAACGTATAACCTCCCAAATCATTCATATTCAAAAGACTCCGATTATAATTTAAAAAATATTGTGTTTTTTTTTTCTCATGAATCTATTTTACAGCAACAATTAACTGAACCAGATTGAGACAATTACCAGCAACAGATTCCATGTCATATATATATATATACCTAAACACTATATATAATGTTAAGATAAAGTTCCGTCTCACAAGTAGGGGAGGATAGATAGCGGATCATAATCTTTCTATACTAATAAACAAAAATCCTTTTTGGACACGTGTCATTCTCTGGTAATTTCTCACCTTTATTTTTTTATTTATCTCTTTTATTAAATAATAATAATAATATTAAACATCAATTTAACTAAATCTATTTATCTCTTTTGTTTTCATAAATAATCTGAAATTAATTTCTTTTTTAACTCTAAAGTTTCAATCTTTGGCGATTTAATTCTAAAGTTTCAATCTTTGGTATTTTAACCCCTTTGATTAATTTGATTTTTCACTTCTAATTCAAAAGTTTTCATCTTTTGCACTTTAACCCCTTTAATTTTTTTTACTTTCAACCCAAAACTTTTCATCTTTTACAATTTAATTTCAACACTTTTTTTACTTTCGACTTTTTTTGGACACGTGTCATTCTCTGGTAATTTCTCACCGTTATTTTTTTATTTATCTCTTTTATTAAATAATCTATACTATATAATAAAAGAAACCACTTTGGAGACATTTGTCATCATACTAGGCCATCTCATATAGATAATTATTATTTTAATTTAATTTTTTCTAATTAATTATAGATAATCCTCCTACTAAATATTATTTAGTTTAATTATTACTTTTATATTTATCTATTTACTTCAAATTCAAACTTAGTTATCTAATTTGATATTAGAGTAAATTACGATTTTGGCCCATGTGGTTATATCACTTTTACACTTTTAGCCCAATTTTTTTTAACATCTGAGCACTCAACGTCTTTTTTTCTAACCCTTTTGGACCCCAACGTTTTTTTTTCTAACCCTTTTGGCAATTTGATATTAGAGTAAATTACGATTTTGGCCAATGTGGTTATATCACTTTTACCCTTTTAGCCCAAAAAGAAACTTTTTAACATCTGAGCCCTCAACGTCTTTTTTTAACCCTTTTGGACACCAACGTCTTTTTTTCTAACCCTTTTGGTAGGGGCCAAAAGGGTTAGAAAAAAAAGACGTTGTGGGCTCACATGTTAAAAAATTCGTTTTTTGACTAAAAGGATAAAAGTGATATCACCACAGGGGCCAAAATCGTAATTTACTCTTGATATTAACTATATATTTGAACGTTTTGTTTAGTTTGGTATCAAATAGATTTTACGAAACTTAAAATAAAATTAACTAATATTATTTATCATTTCTACATATTCAAGTTTTAAATAAATGGTTATATTTATTGAGACTTCATTACATTTACAAGTTTTAAATAAAGGGTTAAATTTATTGAGACTTTGTTAACAAATTTTACTACAATATAATAATCTATTTATATCAGTATAAATATATATTTATACTATACTATATAATAAAACATTAATGTGTAAGACATATCATTCATTGTAACCATTTATAAATCAATTTGTCGGAATTGGTACCAACATTTTATCACTCAAATAGATGTTGATTTGCTTCTTGAATAATATATCTTCTTTTCAAGAACCATTTTCACAATCACCATATCAATCGCGTTTCGAGTATTATCCATTAGTATATTGAAAGATATGACTTTTTTATTATTGGTATATAAAATTAGATTTATTAAACCCGTGTAATACACGTGGTTTTTTATAGATATACTTTTTTTATTATTTACTATACAAAATTACATTTATTCGACACGTGTAATAGATGAGGTTTTTTAAGATATAACTTTTTATTATTTGATATATAAAATTAGATTTATTCAATTCATACAATGCACGGGTTTTTTTAAGGATATATATTTTTTATTATTTAGTAACGAAAATTACATTTATTCAACCCGTGTAATAGACATATTTTAAAGATGTAACTTTTTTATTATTTGGTATATAAAATTACATTTATTCAACCCGTGTAATAAATGAGGTTTCTTAAAGATGTATTATTTTATTATTTGGTAAACAATATTACATTTATTCAACTCGTGTAAAACAAGCGGTTTTAAAGATATAACTTTTTTATTTGGTATATAAAATTATATTTATTCAACCCGAACAATATGGTTCTTATAGATATAACTTTTTATTATTTAATATATAAAATTATATTTATTCAACTCGTGCAATAAAAGAGGGTGTTAAAAATATTTTGTTTTATTATTTAGTATATAAAATTCATTTATTCGACCCGTGTAATACACGGGGTTATAACATAGTTATAATAATATTAAACATCAATTTAATTAAATCTATTTATATCTTTTGTTTTCATAATCTGAAATTGATTTCTTTTTTTTAACTCTAAAGTTTCAATCTTTGTCGATTTAAATCTTTGGTATTTTAACCCCATTGATTAATTTGATTTTTCATTTCCAATTCAAAAGTTTTCATCTTTTGCACTTTAACCCCTTTAATTTTTTTTTACTTTCAACCCAAAGCTTTTCATCTTTTACAATTTAATTTCAACATTTTTTTTACTTTCGACTTTAGTCTCCTATATACTTTTCATCTTTCATAAGTTCTCCGTTTAACGTGTGACAACTGGCCCAAACCGGTAATTTCCGTACACATTAATTATTGCTTAATGACTGCAATTATGAGTTTAATTGTCAGCAATGTCTGAACATATGATTAAACAAGTGAATTCATGCATGTTGAATACTACAAAATATTGCTTTATGCATAAACGAGAGCGTTGCGTCAGAATAATTGTAAACTCACCGGTAAGACACACTGTGTCGACTGAACTGCAGAAAGCAGTCAGACATTAGAATTGAGGCCTAGGTGTAGGTCCGACAACAAAAATGCATTAAAACCCAAGAGTACATACAAGGGTTAATATATATGCAATACAAAAGCAAAAATAAGCACTAAAAAGCACCCGAAACGCACTTTAAGTGCAGAATTTATTTAATTCAGCAATAAATCAGCATTTAAACATGTGAATATTTTGTAGAAATGTCGTTTTATCATCCAGAATATTTTCCTAAGTGTTGGGAATCGAAAGGGTACAAGAAAGGTACTTAAAAGACCCTAAAAAGTGTAATTTAGCACTTTAACGAATCGGTATCTAACCGAACAACCGGACAATACCCGGAACACCAGAATAATGCTAGAAGCATTGTTATTATTTTTCTGAGCTAGTATGGGCTGCTGAACACTTTAATATACTACACCATACAACCCACACATTAAACACTAGATATTACATTAACCTAACATTAGTTACCTACTTACCATTAAAAGTTACATTTAACCCCCCCCCCCTCTCCTTGTTTACGGCCCAAGTAGGCCCCACCAAGATCACCATGATCTTCTATAAACTTGCTAGAATCTCCTTCTTGGATTGATCAAGATTTGTTTTGTACTTTGGGAGCATTAAACCCCTTGGACAAAACCCAAACTTGGATTATAAATTAACATGAAGGGCCATTAGTTCATCATCTTCAACCAACAAAAACTCCCCTCTCCCTCTCTAAGAAGCTACGGCCAAGCACCCCTTGAACACACAACCATTACCAAGCTTTGATCTCGCCATTCCAAGTCCATACAAGTGTCGAGGATCGCGTATTAGGAAGCTTGGTGCAAACGGAAAGCGAAGGACCTCATCCTCTTGCTTTTATCCACCATATTTGCGTCTAGATTCTTCCCTAGCCTCGAGCTAGTGGTATGTTGCTTAAATCACCTTCTTGAACTATTCTAATGTGGTTAAAACGTTATATGAAGGTTAAAACTCGAAATCTTACATGATGATACTTTAAAGTCTACTAAAAATGCTATAAGTGTTGGATAAAAGCTCATATGTTGTGTAAATGTTGTAGTAATTGAAATTTGTGATTATTTAGACCCGATCTATGTTGTGGTAGCTCGGATCATCATTTAACCCGGTTTGGTCATGATCATGAATCATGACATAAGGTTGTTTTGAACGAAACAAGGGTTAAAGGGTGAAGCTCTACCACATACGAATCGTGAACTTGTGTAAAAGCGTTTTACTTGTTAAATAGTGTTCAAAACTAGCCGATCTATGTATCTACAAGTGGTATTTTCAAAAGACCAAGCATCAAAAGAAATCACATGTTCTAAACCGGATCTTACACAAACAAAAGTGGTTTTTGAGAACAAACAAGTGTGTGGACACTTGTGTAACAAAAGTTTTAACAAAGAAATAATTTTCATAAAAACTGACTAGAAGTTGTGAAAATACATACTCTTTAAAAATAAAGTTTTTAAAGAACTAAACTTATTTTTAAGGATAACAAGACTTACTAAATATGCTAGTAAGTTACTACACATTTTTGTAAATATTCAAGTTCATGAAATAGAGAAATTAGTGATTGTTGACGATTTAAAAGAAAATAAACACATGTTTTGAAAACATGGGAAACCTCCATTTTTAGGGGAAACTCTGTGACACTTAGAAAAATATAAGTTTTTGAGAAACTTATTCCCTAAAAATGTGTTTAAAAGCATTACCAAGGTTTCCCTAATTTTTGGTGATAAGAAATGAGGATTTCTTCAAGAATAAAAATGGATATAAGTATGTATATTTTTGAGAGAAAAATATATATTATTTGATCACCAACTTATGTGCTAAGTGTATATAGTATGTGTTATACGTACTAGTGTATTAAGACTTAAAAATACACTAAATACTCGTGAGGAGTATAAACATAAAAATACACATACAAAATACAAGATACACAATTCGGGTGCGAAGTGCAAAACACAAAAGACTTATATTTATTTTAGAGGAAATAATATAAGTAAGATGCGTAGTTAAAAATATAGAATATTTTTAACACAACAATACAAACACAAAAGAGAGTGACTGTACTTGTGCGATACAAGTCTAGTGACTAACGTTAAGAAAACGCGTATAGGTTACGACGTTAAGTAAGCAAATCCGGTGAAGTTTACGACGCTAGCAACGCAAAGTTGTGAGTTCATGCTCCCCCTTTTCTCTTTAACTGTTTTCAGTTTTTATAACTTCGGGGGTGAAATACATGTACAAATGTACAAAAATTTATAATTGGTATGATATAAATACAAGAAGTACACTTGGTGAGAACGAGAACCAAGTGTGACGAAATATAAGAATATGAGAAGCGCACTTGGTGAGAACGAGAACCAAGTATGAGGCGCTATGAGAAATGATAACAAGAAACGCGCTTGGTGAGGACGAGAACCAAGTAGGATGCGTTATGAGAAATAGTGTCACGAATAGGGTACAAAAGCACCATTAATGAACGTATACATTCAGACCGCAGAACAAAAGGTTAGATCTAACGGGTGCCTGGCAGCCACACTCTCGGTGAGGGCGAGAATCGAGTAGTGCTTTTGTGTCTCAGAATATACCAATTAAATGCCTTAGGTTTGGTGACTTCCTATGTCGTGTCACATGTTAATGGCTTTGCAACCCATTAACAATCCTGATATTTACAGGAATATTTTAAATTACATGAAACTCATACCATACTAAAATTGATATATAACTTGAAGTACGTGGGGTACTCAAGAGGATTGATATATAACTTGAAGTACGTGGAGTACTCAAGAAAAACTTGATTTATTCACAACTATGTTTTTATACAAAGTATACAAACGTAAAATACAAAACTGCATGAATTCACACCAACTTTATGTTGACGTTTTTCCAAAACTCACATGTATTTCAGGTAACTAGGATGGATGTGCGCGTGGTCTTGCTTATGCTCGTGGATGTCGCTTGTGTTTAACTTTAAATAAAGTTGTAAACTTTTAAGACAATGTTTCAAGCTGCCTAGCGATGTAAAGGCTAAACTTATGTTTTCAAATTATGGTATTTGATGTTATTTTACGAGCATGTAGTATGTTTACTCTTCGTATGCAATGAGAACCTTTCTTGATCACACCTCGTGCTTCCGTCGTAGAAAGGGGTGTGACAGATTGGTATCAGAGCGACGATTGTAGTGAACCAGGATTCCTTCTCGAGTCTAGTCTACAATCTCTAGGATCCATTCACGAAAACAATTTTCAAAGAGTTTTCATTGCATAAAACGTCCCGCGACATCCACTACCTGAAACTAGTTACATGAGTCTAGAAAAGACGCTACGAGACTTAGAGTGCACTTGAGTAGCACCTGTCGTTGACTAGAAATTACTTGCAATTATGTGTGATAATTAGCATGTACTAGAAGTAGAATGTCACAATATGTGACTTTACCTGAAAGCAATGGCCTACCTGAAGGAAGAAATACGAGGATGAAACAAACTGTGCGGACTGTGCAAGGAGTTACGTAATTATGGATGCATACATAATTATGGAATTCAGTGCACAGAAATCACAGCAAGTCTTGTCACGTATAGATTCCCTCAGTGCAAGCCTACTAAGTACTCTGCTAGAGTAATAATTGTTTGATGTCACTTATGGGGTATATATACCTGTGAATATATATGATACTACTGTCTAGTGACGAGATCAAACAAATGCCTAACCCTGTTGTGTTATGTTCTGTCAGAACATGGCACCCAGGAAAGCTGTGAATGCTCGCAATGATGATCAACCTCCTCCTCCCCCACTGCCGAGAACTGCTGAAGAGCTGAACGCTCTACTGGAGGAAAGGATCTCCGCTGTTATCGCCCAGTACGAGGCGAACCGAACTCAAGACAGTGGTGGCCCAAGCAACGCTAGACGTAATGGGAATGGAGATTCGTCTGGAGGCAATGCAGCTCAAGGTAACCTTAAGACACTGTGCTAAGCATGAGGAAATTTATGAACGGTCTTTGCTTCATTATTTCTTCGATTGCTCACATGTGAATTGGTTGAATCAATTCTAGGCTGCACTTTCAAGCAGTTCCTCGACTGCAAGCCGATGAACTATGACGGCACAGGAGGTGCAGTAGCGTTTGTGCGCTGGACGGAGAAGACTGAAGCTACCTTCCGCATGAGCAAGTGTACCGCGGATCAACAAGTCACCTTTGCTACTGGGTTATTTGTCGATGAAGATCTGACTTGGTGGAACCTGCAAGTCCAAACCTTGGGTGATGATGCTGCTTATGGCTTAACTTGGGAGGAACTGAAGGAAAGAATGAGAGAGAAGTACTGCTCTCGTGCTGAACTCCAAAGGCTGGAGACGGAGTTCTGGCACCTGACCATGGAAGGTGTAGGTCCCGAAATCTGAGGATCGATTACGAACCGAATCACTTGTTTATAGTAAACACGGTTACGTGTGCGGAAACCACGTAACTATGCCAAATCAAACATATAAAGAAATAATAACAACGGATTAATCAATGATACACACTCGATTGATTAACGGGATGAGAACCGATTACAACTGATACAAACACAGTTCAGACAGAATTTCGGCAGAGTTTTGTTACTATGGTCAATATCTCATCTCTGGTTCATAATGAAACAGAAATGTTGTTTATATAGTCCCTGGCCACTGATATCGACGAAACACACAAAGTGTTTGACGAATCTGAACATGGGCCAGACATTTGGGCCTGGAACAGCCCAATACATGACGAATCAAGGTCTGATTCGTCATGACCTTCAACGAAACAGAAGTTTGAACACTG
Source organism: Helianthus tuberosus (assembly GCA_030545235.1). Classification (NCBI taxonomy): domain Eukaryota; kingdom Viridiplantae; phylum Streptophyta; class Magnoliopsida; order Asterales; family Asteraceae; genus Helianthus; species Helianthus tuberosus. The sequence goes on along the minus strand of JARYGA010059698.1, from coordinate 9,867 downwards.
GTCTGTTTCGCCATGATGTGTTTCGACGAAACAGGTCTGTTTCGTCGAGGACTGCAACTGTTGTGGTTGTTTCTGTTAACAGACAGCAACAAACAGCAACATATAAACATAGTAATGACTAAACTACCCTTTAATGCAACATGCATTGTTCATAATACTTTACATATCAAAAGAGACAAATAAGTTGTACACAAGTAGATAGGAGGATATCTGACTTGGTCAACATAACATACAGACTCGATAATTAATAAAAGACCATACAAAATACATCGTTAAACAAAACTAGTTACAGACACTAAAAATGCATCAACAAACTCCCCCTTGTCTGTTACTCGTCTTTGGTCTTCTAATCTTCCATCAGTGTTGTTCGGACCACGAACTACCCGAATGAATACCCCTGTAGTAGCAAAAACACGCTACTCGCTGAAACTTTAACGCTTGTCGTGCATCTTGATCTTCATAGAAAATATCATGACAATATAATCTGCCAATATCAGCTTCAGACATGTTGACGATCCACATCGGATCCAACATCCTGTAATTAGCACGACCATCTCTAAACACAATTACAGCTTCATGAGTATCCGAGTCGTAGCACCACAATGCCATGTCTTCAAGAAAATCCTGCTTCATAGGCATCAATGGGATTTTATCTACAACCCTCGGAGGCTGGTACACAAGTTTATATCTGCAAGTGTTGGTGTCCGGATCAAGAGTAAACTTGATCGGTTGATAAACAGGAAATTGTGGCTTGTAGGATTCATCCTTCCAGCCAGACTTCTTGTTTACTTTCACCAGACGCTCAAATAACGTAGCACCATCGTATTTTGCACGATTGATAAGTTCAAGCCTTGTCAACGCAGAGACATCATAAAATGGCAAGGAAAGAATGCTCAGTAGTGAATTGAAATACAGAATTCCATATTCACGTTTAATAGCAATGCAGTGAATATCTTGAACAAACATCCAGCAAAGAATCCTTCCACTTGGCTTCTTTTCAAATTGCAAATAGTCTACTTGAGCTTTTTCAGGTAACGGCTTGGACACTTTAGATAAAAACTGTTTTCTCCATTCAGAAAAAGCATTTGTGTCTTTTTCAGACGAATTTCGATTCTTCAAGTGCTCGTCTATGTCATCAATGTTTTCTTTCATCCAATTTTCATCAAATGATGCAAATTCAGTACCATCTTCTCTGACATATGTTGATTTTGGTGCTTCACCTTCAAACACAATTTCATCAATCTCTTCAACATTCGTTGTATCAGTCTCAGTAGACATTTTGTCTATCTCAGCATCATCTATTTCTCTCATAGACTGTAAAATACTCAATTGCTCCGGAGAAAGATCTTCTATTAACTCCCCTTCTTCAAGCAACTCTCCTGTAAATGGATGAATAGCTTGTAGAGCAATATCAGCACTGCTAACTATAGAAGAAGTACCTTCTATCTGTTGTACTTTTCCAGTAGAAGTTCCCTGAGATGATTCAACAACGGTAGGTTGAACTGTAACAACTTCAGAAGCAAGTGTGGTTGGCTGTTTCTGTGATGTACCAGAGGTATCAGGATTTCCTTGATCTTCCGTATCATCATCCTTTTTCTTTAGTACCTCTTGTTGTTTACAATGATAGTCCCACAGAATAGCAAGCCTTCTCTCTTTCTCTTCATCAAGAGCCTTCAAGCGAGCATTTTCAGCTTTAAGCACATCAATTTCACCTTGTTGTCGCTCTATAACTGTTTGCTGTTGACCAACCATTGACTTCAATTTGTTAATTTCCACTGATTGTTTAAGTTGATCATGCTTTGTGAGATTACCAAAATGAGATTGCCTTTGAAGACGATCAGCAGCCGCTTCAAGTGTAGAAAACAGATATTTGATCTTTTCATCTTGAGAAAATCCGGCAAATGTCCTATGACGTTCAGCACTGATTTCCGAAGTAGTTGCCCTGATTGCTGAAGCCATAGATCTTACAGGAACTGCCTGAGGAACAACAGATGGAGTAGCAGTAGCTGGTGTAACAACTGGAGCAACTGGAGTTTCTGTAGCTGAAGTAACTATAGTAGGAGTTTCTTGCACAGGCTCCTGAGGAATAGATTGTACAGGTTGAGCTGGCTCCTGAGGAATAGATGAAGACTCCTGAGGCACAGATTTCCGAGTATAAGTACTCAGATATCTCCTAGCTTTCTTCTTTTGTACTTCAACAGCTTTCTCTGCTCTTCTTTTTGTTCTCCTTTCACCTTCAGGATCCTCTGGAACATACTCTGGATCATCCTCTGTTCTAATCTTTCTGTACCTTCTTACTCCACGTATATCAATATACATTTCGTAACCAGGTTCAACTATATGATCACTAGAACTCGAATCAGTTCCATCATCACCACTTGCTGATGAACTACTATCTGATGTACCAGAAACAGCACCCTTGCTTGATGTACCAACAGCACCTGCATCACCTGCATCACTATCTCCACTACTTTCATCATCATCACTACCAGATTCATCTGAATCAACTGGGTCAGGACCAAATTTTTCTATCCTTAACCTCTCCAACTCAGGTTCTTCATTGTCTGATTGGCTGTCTTCATGACGCCATTTGTCATTTGCAGGAGCAACATAATCAGTATTCACTAGAGCGCCAAAAAGCTTCCTTGGAGGAACACTTTCTGTGTATCTTTTGGCCGCCATCGTCTTGATTAGCCGTAAAGAGTTGAAATTCATCGCCTCTATTTTCAAAAGATCATTTTCAGCTTTAGGAAGGTCTGGATGCTGAACATTCATAATCATTTGCAAAAACCGTGGATACATCCAAAACTTGTTCCCGGTGGTTCTACTACCAGTCCTTGTCATATTCTCTTTCATGTTGCTGAAAATATACTTCGAGATGCTAAACGGTTTGTTTAACACCAAAGCAACCATGAAACCAACTAGATCATCTCCAGCCATATCATATCCAGATCGTCTATTGCTGAGACACTGAATAAGCACATGTAATAAAAACTTGTATCTTAATGGAAGATCACCTTTGTTGATTTGTTTGACGAAAAGATCTCCTTTACATTTCATCCTTAGTAAACAGCCTCGCGAACACATGATTGGTATTGAATATGGTGCATTCGGTTGATCTTGTAATTGAAGAACTTCATTCAATATTTCCGGAGTAACAACGACATACAGATCATTCACACGACCTCTGATAATATCCTTTCCATCGATTTGAACGACGCTTGCAGAATCCCAGAAAGCTTTAATTAGAGATTTGTAGACGGGTGTCGAGTATGTAACAGCATGATTGATACGTGACTCCCTGATCCACTTCGTCATATCTTTAAATTCCATGAGCTTGTCTTCCGGATCCAAATATGCAACTTGATTATGGCGTTTCTCTGACATAATCTCTTCTTCAGTTTTGTTTTCTTTCTTTATCGCCTTCTTGCGTTTTCCCTTTTCTTGCTGTGCTTTAGGAGCCATCTGTACATGAAAATGTCCAGAATAAGTCACAATTTATATAACATAGCATTTAGACATGTATGAATACACTTTCATGTATTCACATAACAGATAACCTATTTAAACATGTCTACTGTGAACAAACAGCAACATCAGAAAACTGCTAAGGCATTTACGACGAAACAGAGGATCAACGACGAAACAGAAGATTGAACGACGAAACAGAGGGTTGACCATTGACTGGTTTGATTCGTCGACTTTTTGATTCGTCGAGTCTATTTCGTTCCATTTCTGATTCGTCATCTTTGATTCGTCGTCTGATTCGTCAAATGTTTGATTCGCCGGAATTAGGGCTAATTTTGATTCGTCAAAATGGGGGTTTTATCAGTTTCGCCGTATTGGGTTTAAACAAACATCAGATATAAACATAAACACATTCAATCAACATTATTTATACCCAACCCATTTATAAACACCCATAAATGATTTTCCGAACAAAAACCCTTGTATAAACAGATAATACCATTTTCAAATACAAACCCCTGTTTTTGTTATAAAAACCCACTAACAAATCAAAGCAAAACAAACATTGATAAACCTAAATCTATCAGATTAAGAAGTAAAACACAAGAACATGCAACAACAACACATATATAATCAAAGAAAACAAGGTTTCAAAGGGTTTCGGATGAAAAACCGAACGGTTCAAAGTGTTCGGAATATGAATCAGAACATGTTACTACCTTTGAAGTTTGTAAAATTTTGATTAAAAACTGATGTTTTGAGTGATTTTGAAGAGAAACCGTAGGTTTGGGTTTTTGGTTGTGTGAAGAAGATGAGAACAGATGATTTGAAAAAGTGACCAAGTGGGACCTATATATACTCCGCCCTGTCTCGACGAATTAGAAAACTCGACGAAACTGAAATGGGCTCGGCGAAACAGAAACTTGGGCTTGAACTTGGGCCTAAACTTTAGCCCATGACGAAACAGAGTTGGGCTCCTGTGATTCGTCGTCTGTTATGACGAATCAGATTTGATTCGCCGACTATGGTCTGATTCGTCGACTCTTGTGATTCGTCGACCAGTCTGTTTCACCAACAGATTTTTCAAAACAGTAACACAGGCTGGAAATATTTTGCAGTCAAAACAGTGGTAAGATTTTGCAGTCTAAACAGATTATGAACACAATTCCATTCAGTTTGAATTTTCAAATGCAAGAACGTTTTTATGAAGAAGGTTTCAGGCTTCCGGTAGAAAAACACCAAGCAACAACTTCGGCTTAATCAAAAACGAACTTTACATAAATATACTAAAAACAAATTTAAAGCACGGTAAACTAAATGAAAATGCGGAAAACTGTTAAAAACACTAAGCAACTGTACAAGAGCAATCTTTTTGCGAATCTCAAGGACAAGGAATCATACCAGCTTACGGTCTTAGTCAACATGATTTTGATTCTGTTTAAAGCTCTGGATAAGTATACTACCTCGATTATCGGTATTGTGGTCCACATAAGCTCAAACTGATCAGACGTAATCATAATTTAAGAGATACGATTAACGGTAAGGATTATACTTACAAGTCGATGTAAATCCACTCACGACACATTCCCGTATCAAGGTATGCACGAGAATTCATCTTACCGGTGAGTATACCGATTATCATCTGTTTGACCGTATAAAAATGTGAGAGACTCACTTATTTGATTGAAAACAAGCCCTATGTGATAGAATCACTTATTGATGAGGAACTTGATTTTCAGATGCATGAGGGCACAAGAGCAAGTCCGTGAACAGGTTAGTACTTTCGTACAGCAGAGAGACGAACTTGACTCCCGCAAAGAATCTGTGATAATTTATCACTTATTTTGTTTGGACATGTGATTGTTGATCACTTATTGAGGTCGAATGCAATATGTACACGTATGTATAGTATCATGGAAGATCTTAGACTTCGTCTCCGTTATTTTTACGGTTTGATACAACCATGATACCCAGATGATAACCAGCATAAAGACCGAATATTTCAGATCTCGGCAATCTCTCAAACGAGATTTCGGTACTAAGACCATATGCCAATGAATGGTTCCCACCTGGTCTTCAGCCGATTAGGTTTGTATCATCCTGCACATTTTAGTCTGATTGTGAGCCTACCGATACATCATTAGTAGAGATACTTATCATTTTTCTTTTTATTTTGCATTTTGAGCACATTGACCGACCACACCAGTGAATTTCATCATTTTCCTTTATCCAAGAAACTCATTTTTGGTTTTTCTATTGTTTTTGAATTTTTGAATTTTTCAAACGAAACGACAGAAAGTAAAAACATCTTTTTGGATTTTGAACTTTTGCAATGTTTTTGTATTTTCTTGAAATATCTCCCCCTAAAATTCGCAAAGTTTACGAAAACTAAAATCTTTTTGAATTTTCAAAGTTTATAAAGAAAAAATTTACAAAAACGATCAGCCAAAAAAAATTTACTCGGGTATCACCTTAATGCCATTGACCAAAAGTAGATAATCAAAACGTGATTTATCAAAAGCTTTTGTAAACAGGTCGGCACGTTGGTGATCAGTGGGGACATGAACGACATCGATTAACCTCTTATCAAAACAATCACGGATAAAGTGATATTTAATGTCAATGTGTTTAGTCTTAGAATGTTGCACAGGATTTCTAGTGATTTGCAAGGCAGCATTATTATCAACAAAAATACGAGTAGATAAGAATTCTAAACCGTAGTCGCGCATTTGTTGTTGTATCCAAAGAACTTGGGAGCAACAACTCGAGGCAGCAATATATTCTGCTTCACATGTTGATGTAGCAACACACGTTTGCTTCTTGCACTGCCACGTGACCAAGCGATTTCCTAGGAACTGACATCGTGCTGTTGTCGATTTGCCATCTATTTTGCAACCACCGAAATCAGAATCACTGTATGCAATTAATTCAAAACTATCATCCCTAGGGTACCAAAGACCGAGGTCTGGGCATCCCTTCAAATAGCGTAGAATCCTTTTGACAGCTGACAGATGAGAGGCCTTCGGGTTTGCTTGATATCTTGCTAGCAAGCATGTTGGGTACATGATATCAGGCCTCGAAGCGGTAAGATACATGAGAGATCCGATTATGGCACGATAGTACGAGGAGTTGATGCTTTCTCCCTTCAAATCCGGAGTAATCCCGTGATTCTGCGGAAGTGGGGTACCAATGGGCGTTGCATCTGACATTTGGAATCGGCTCAAAATGTCACCAACATATTTAGTCTGATGGATGAATATCCCAGACTCTGTTTGTTGAACTTGAAGGCCCAAAAAGAAATTCATCTCTCCCATAGCGCTCATTTCGAACTTTTCTTGCATAACACGTTCGAATTGCCTGCACAAAAAGTCATTAGTAGACCCAAATATTATATCATCAACATATACCTGCACCAGCAGAAGATCTTCATCTTGTTCTTTGATAAAGAGTGTGCAATCAATAAGACCTCGTCTAAATCCATTCTCCAGAAGATAGTTTGATAAGGTTGCGTACCAAGCCCTAGGTGCTTGATGTAGACCATAAAGAGCTTTGTTGAGCAACCAAACCCGATCGGGGTGAATAGGATCTTCAAAACCTGGAGGTTGTTCGACATGCACCTCTTCTTGAACAATACCATGAAGAAAAGCACTTTTAACGTCCATCTGGTAAACTTTGAATCCTTTGAAAGAAGCATAAGCTAAGAAGATTCGAATAGCTTCCAGACGTGCAACAGGTGCATAAACTTCATTGTAGTCAATGCCCTCAATCTGACGAAAACCCTGAACAACCAGTCTCGCTTTGTTGCGAATAACAACTCCACGGTCGTCTTTCTTGCATTTATAAACCCATCGTGTTCCAATTTTCTTGTAATTCTCCGGTTTTTCAACAAGCTTCCAAACACCAAGCTTTTGAAATTGCTGCAGTTCGTCCTGCATGGCTTCAACCCATGAATTATCTTTTAAAGCTTCCTTCCAAGATTTTGGTTCTTCTTGTGAAACGTAACACGCGAAAGACCAATCGTTTTGTAGACCAGATTCTCTAATAGCTGAATACAAACCAGCACTCGGGTTGTTTCTCAGCTGATTACGTGTCTGCACACCTTGTTGGACATCTCCTATGATATTCTGCTGTGGATGGGTATCGTGTATCCTTATTTCAGGATTTTCAGAAACACGAGCATTAACACCCAAATTGTTAATATTAAGATCAACAACCAACTCTACACCTGGAATATGCGTAGAAGTAGATGCATTTCCTTCAGCAGTATCATCGACTTGCACATGAGGAGTATCAACAGAAATACCCTGAACTGGAACAACTGGAGATTTAGTACCTTCAGTCGCATCCAGATTTTCTTCATCTTCTTCTGATGACTCATTGTATTCAGTAGCATTCTCAACTTCCTCATTTTGAACCGTGTTGTTAGACGAATTAGAACTTTGTGAGTTAACAACAACAGGTCTAACTAATGACGACTCAGCAGCATTGTCACTATCAAATATCATTCTAGCAGCTGCAGAATCTTCATCAAAAGTTGGCAGGTCAAAGGAGTTGAATAGCCCATCATAATCGAACATCCAAGGATCACCTGGAGCTTTAACAGGATTTGTATATCTCTGAACCCTTACTTCACTCCATAGTTCAATCTTTTTGGTAGTCAAATTCCAAACACGAAAATTTGGTGTAGCATATCCAAGGAAGAAACCCTCGATAGCTTTCGCTCCAAACTTTCCATCCGGATCAATCATAGTACATGGACCACCAAAAGGTTCTAGAATTGAAAGATCTGGTTTCCTTTTCTGTAGAAGTTCGAAACAAGTCTTGCCATGTCTCTTAACCGTAAGAACTCGGTTTAATGTGTAGCAAGCAGTCGACACAGCCTCTGCCCAGAACTGAACAGGAAACGCCGACTCTACCAACATTGTTCTTGCAGTTTCAATTATTGTCCTATTCTTCCTCTCCGCGACACCATTTTGTTGTGGAGTGTAAGGAGAACTGTATTCATGAAGAATGCCTTTAGAAGTACAGAACTCATCCATAACACGATTTTTGAATTCAGTTCCATTGTCGCTTCTGATCCTCTTAACTTTCAACGAGTAGAGATTTTCCAACATTGTAAGAAGATCCTTGAGGATGCCAGGAGTATCACTCTTGTGTGCCATAAAAGCTACCCAAGAAAATCTAGAGTAGTCATCAGTAACTACTAAACAATACACATCTCCGAACGTTGTTTTGTGTCTCATAGGTCCAAAGAGGTCCATATGAAGACGTTCGAGAGGCATGCCAACAGTGTTGATTTTCTTCAAAGGGTGAGACTTCTTTGTTTGTTTCCCTTTCTGGCACGAAACACAGATATCTTGTAGATGAAAACTTCTCACGGGCACGCCATTCACAAGATTGTTTTTCACCAAATGGTTCATTTTTCTCAAGTGAATGTGTCCCATTCTTCTGTGCCAAGATATAGACTCCTTCTCCGTGGCTTTCGAGACAAAACATGTGACTTGTGCAGAAGTCGTAATCGCTTGACTCATATCAAGAACATAAAGATCATTGATTCTTGGAGCCGATAAGAGAATCCATTCATCAGGAATTGTGAAACCAGGTTTAAGCACATAACAACCGGCATCATCGAAATGCACGGTGAACTTTTTATCGCAGATTTGCGACACACTGAGAAGATTATGATCAATTTGACGAACATAATTGATCTTGTCGAAACATACCACACCATTGGAAATCATTCCCTCTCCAGTGATGTAACCGCCTTTGTCTCCAGCGAAAGCGACATAGCCTCCTTTAATGTTTCTCACATCATATAGAAGCCGTAAGTCGCCCGTCATGTGCCTGGATGCCCCACTATCAACAATCCAATGACTATTAATAGTTCCTCCTGAAACATCCTGCACATATCATCCAATGATTAGTTAAGGATGGGGACCCAAGCCAAAGTGGTCTTGGGTCGTCCCTGAGCATCACAAATAGTGATCTCGATTTGTTGATGGTTTTCCAAACAAACAGCTCCCCCTGAACCTTCACTCTTCCTAGGTTTCCAAGTTTGTTTTTGTTTACCAGATTGAGTTTTGTAAACAAATTTTGAAATTTCTGGTTTTACAGGTGAACTTGGTTCCCTTGGAACAGAATTTACCTTAGATTTTAAAGCCTTTTCTATTTTCTTCACATCTTGATGTCGTTGTTTCGATTCCTGTTCTTTAATAGTTCTTTTATCATGTTTAGGTGAAACAGGACGACATTTAGGGTGAATCGATTCAGGTGATGCTCTTTCAACAAATTTCGCTTTCGGAGTGTTAGCACAATCTTTGATGATGTGCCCAAACTCCCCACATTTAAAACACGTTCTCCTTTCAACAAACTTAGGAGAACTTGATCGACGATCAGATG